>JAUBWS010104409.1:8672-23795 GCA_032270445.1 Darlingtonia californica | reverse complement strand
CAAAATGCCAATAGAAGTATTTTTAAGGTTAAAAAATATTGCCGATAAGAGGTAGGGGGGGAGGGGGTTAAAGAACTATCAGCCACAGGCCGATAAAAAATTCGAAAGTTATTTGTCGATGGCCCCTAATAAAGCGAGGTTAAGCTAACAAAAATCTATGCCAATTTAAGCGATGCCTGTACCACCCGAAAAAAACTAGACACTGACCGATTGCCTCGTCAGAAATTTGTTTAACATAACATTTTCAAAACCAGCTGAGCAACGTTTACGTCATAGATCTTGGTTTGCTTAACCTCGCTTATGCTAATGACTGTCAAAAGAACTTTTAACTGTTTAGTGTTAGTGTGTTGTCTGGTCTCATTTTAATGTTTAATTTAACATAGTTCAAAGACTGGCAATTAGTCATGGATAGCAAGTCTTCACTTTAATTTTTGTTTTCTTCCAATGATGATGAGTTCGTTTCCAGGTCCTGCTTTTAACATTATGCTTGGGAACCCATGGGGGGAATAATATTTTCAATAGTACCAATAGTAACCACACAGCTGTTTCAGGTGGGACATTAACTCATTTTGACCATTTTATAATAATTTTATAAGATTTTTAAATTCTGTAAAAAGTTTTAGGTGAGTTTATAATTTTTGAAACATTTTAGTAAAAAAAATGTTCAGAAAAATATTGATAATGGCGGCAAATTGGGTCCAAAACTCCCAAAATTAGTATTTTTTCAATTAATTTTGACTTTTCAACAGGATTTTGACCCCCAGAACATAGTTAGTCCCACAATTTGCAATTATTCTGCATATGGTATCATCATACTACAAATTTATAAAAAAAATTTGCCCTGTAAATACTTATACTTTAGCGCACGAAATTGGCGTAAGTTTCGGCAAAAGAGGGGGCAGATTTATTTTAGGAGGGTTCAGGCCTATGTGCACACTATGCTGTCTCAAATCACCCTGTCTTGCAGTTCTGTGTTTTCAGATTTGACGTGCCATAAGATCTGCAGAAGTGAATATGAGTCCAAAGATAAATATACAAAACCAGAAGATCAAACTTTTTACCGTACATATTAACATTATGTAAAACAAAAGAAACAGTAAAATGACAAAAGAAAATATTTTTTGTCTATTTCCTTCTCATACTCACCAACGTTTCAAGTAATGAATGCAAGACAAGTGCAAGCAAATGCAATAAGAACAGGAGGTTTTTACATCTTGATCAGTGTCTTACTTAATTGCTAAAATGAAGGTGCAGATCTTGAGGTTAGAAAGTAGCTGTGGATTTTGGTTCCAAATAGATCCTTGGTTGCTCTAAATATGGAAAGAATTTTTAATAAAACACAGAGACTATTTTGGTGCAATGATACCAAACAGATTTATCCAACTTCCTAGATTTGAATTGTCTACTACAAAAAATTCCTATATTTATGATCCTACATTATATTTATTTAGGTTTTGTTTGTTTGTCTGGTTTTGACTGTCCCAAATTGTAGAATTATAATCTTTTCTGACTATTTTACTAGAATTTTGATTGAAAGTGTTAGACAGATTGATATACTGGCTATATAACTACTTTACACAAGAGTTTTGTCAATTTTAGTTGTAAAAAATTACATTTTTTATGGAGAAAAAGGTCTGTCTTTTATTCACTTTGCAGGTTTTCTTATTCTTTTTGCTGTCATTTTGATGTTGTTCAGTCATCATAGCTTGTTCCAGGTTGTTCTTGAGTCATTCAAGCTTGTTCATGGGTTGTTCCAGGTAATTCTCCGAATGTTCTACCTATGTTCTTCTAGGTAGTTCTTCATTTTACAAACGGTGATTTCCAAACTGTGTATTTTGTTACATTATTTTTAGTCATAAAAGATTTAAGAAATACAAAAGATAACAACAGCTTAGCATGGGTGCTGCAGACAGCAAGTTGAATTTCAGACAAGCTGTTGTCCAATTGACAAGCAAGAAAACAGTAAGAATTTTACTATGTATTTGAGACTTGCAGATTGATTTTTTCGTCATGGAATGTATATATGATTTTCATTTTCCTTTCTCTAGCCTATAGAGGTCAGTGATGAGGCCTTTTGGGAGCAGTTTTGGACTGATTCAATAACGAATGTGAATGACTTGTTTGCGCTCATTCCTGCTGCAGAGATTCGAACACTAAGAGAAGAATGCCCATCAAATTTAGCAACACTATGTTATAAGGTAGGTGAATGCAAAGTTTACATAGGCTGCTGCTTTTTGTTGTGTTCATAAGTGGGTATCTATCATTTTTGTCACCTCAAAAAGTTTCTTGTGGCCATGAGATTACGGATCATGCTCCTATATGAATAGATTCAAAACTACAAAGGTATACTAGATATTTTGATATTCTTTTTTCCAGTGTGTCGAAAAATTGGTAAATGCTGCATCAACTGGATGTGCAGGTCAAACAGAGCATATTGCAGGTAACTTGTTATTTGTGTTATAGTTTGATAGTAATTTTTGATGTATTTGATTGTTGTATTTTTTATGTATTCTAATTTATTCTGTTCATTTTGTTGATCATTCTTTTTCAAAGGTCAATGTAGTGTAAATTTCTAAAATTCTAGTTGTCTATTGAAAATCTTGTACATACTGTAAGGGCAGGAAGATTTTACTCCCGTAGCATCGTGTTTGTCAGCACTCTGGATGTGCCGTTAGTTGAAGAATTTATTCAAGATAATAGTGACACAATTTTGACATCCTCAGCATCTACATACAATACAAGCCTTTTTTGGTTTAGTTTTAGATTAAATGAATAATAACCTTGTCCCATGTAGCACTATGTTATGTTTAAGTTCGTTTTGTTTGGATTAATATAACATTAATATGCTGTTGAAGTAAAAATCATTTACATATGTTATATTCTTTTCATTCAGTCATATATAAAACCTTTTATTTGGTGTGTGATGACAGTTATACTATCTTCACTATATAAATCATTGGGCTAAATTTCCTGTAGTGCCCTAATCAAAGGTTCTTGTTTTCTATATAGTTTTGAATTGCTGCCGTTTACTGACACGAATTATGCCATACATATTTGAGGACCCTGATTGGAGAGGTTTCTTTTGGTCAACAGTGCCTGGTCAGGTATGCTGGATTATGTTATGTACTCTAAGATAATTGAATGGAATTTTAAAATTGATTTTTGGAATGTTTTCAAAAGATTTTGATCATCAATGTCCAATTAGAAGAAACAATTATTAAGGAACAAGTAGATCCATAGGCAGTTATTTTAATAAATTATTTTCTCTATTTTACATATTTTTCATATTGACTGGTTTCAAACAGCATAGAAATTGCATGAAACAGAGAGATTTTTTATAATATTGTATTCAGGTGAATTGGAATCTCTATTTTCCTTAATTAACCCTTCCTGTGGTCTGGTGCTTATTTGAGAATTGATAAATTGTTATCTTTTTTACTGTTTTTAGAATGAAACTGACAATAATCCAGCTGAGGTATACAATTTATTTCGTTGGCAATTTGATACCTCAAAAATTCTATAGAGATTACAATATATAATAAATGTTATAAATATTCTTGGCAAACTTCTGCGGTATTGACCTATATGACCTTATTGTACAGGCATGCAAGTTTTCCGGAATCCACAGATGTCCCAGGTTATTGCCAAACCACCAGTAGCACTTTTGTCAGAAATAGCCAAGTGACAACACTTTAAGTGTTACAGCTGCTCATTCCACGTATTAAAGTTAAATCTCATGTCTGGTTCTAGAAATTGTCTTTTATGTACTGTGCATATGCCTGCAAAAGTTTGAATTATCAGCATATTTTATTTTTATCAGAACATTTGCTTCCTGATGCAGTATTTACATAATGTCTAAAGAGAGATTCTGGTGTATTGCCTACAGAACTTGCCGCTTCTCAGAACAGGAGCAGCGGCAACAGTAAGAGGAGCTGTATGAAACACTATCACAACTGTGAAGCAAAATAATTCAATTCTTTTTCATACAAGGGATTGTATAAACAAAGAAAAATGTGATATGTGAAGTAACTCTTCTTTCTTTTTTGACACTTGAATTCTTTATTTAATTTCTTAGGATGAGCCAGCAACACCCTTGGCACAATCGTTAGTGGCAGCTGTTTGTGTAAGTATGTTTACTGAAAAATTGTTGGCACAATATTATATTCCAAATATCTTTCTTTTAATGTCATCCACAGCTTGATTTCTGATTGATTTTGGTTCAAAAGTTGAAATTAAACATCCAGATGTTGGAAAAGCCAGCTAAATTGATGGCCATAACAAGTCTGATAATATGTTTTAGCCTGCTTCTCTAATTCTTTCATTATTCTTTTTTAAATGTTTATTGTATTTTCAGGATCTGCTATTCTGCCCAGATTTTACTGTTTTTGCAAAACAAAGTGGACCTGTGAGTGATTTATTCGTTTTAGATCAAGTGCTGACACTGTCATTTCTATTCAATATGGTCAGCCAGTTATAATGTTCTTTCTATATTTACCAATATTAAGTGTTGATCATGTTGGTCAAACTTGATTCATTTTATTATTTTATATTCATTGTTCTAAGGCATACAATAATGACATGATGGTCCCAATGAAAACAGAGAGAATCTCAAGAAAAACACTCCTTTGTCCCTTTTTTTGTATAGTGGTATTAGATACACACACGCAAAGTCGCACTATTTTCATATTCTTTTAAAGGAAATATACGGGTATTAAGATTATTCACGGAATCTGTATTGTCTAAGTTTTATCCATTATGGTAAATTGCAACCAAAATAGCAGCTTTTTGAAAAAAAGACAAAACTCTTTTGTTAAATATTGTTGTTAAGTTATCTGAGTCAGCGTATTGACAGCAATGATTCTATTTTTATGCACGTTCCTTGCCTTTAAGTTGTTACAAATCTTTTGTTCATAACTTACAATAATTTAATCAGAATTGCACATACATATCAATCATAAGTGATGTTTCAATTTTAGGACAATCCTGATGACTTGGCCAACATTGACAGCTGTGCTTATATTTGGTAAGTGTTACATTGATAATATGAATGAATGCAATAAAATGTCAATATGATACTAATAAGCTTCATTTTTCTCTTTATTTTAAAAAATGTGTATTTTTATTTCTAATAAAATAGTCACATTAGGTTCATAATATCAAGAAACTGTCTGTCTGTAAATAAACAAAAAGGACAAACAACTTCACAAAGGCACTTCAGTAGATGGTTATCTTTTGGAATTTAAAACCAAAATAATTATTTTCAAAAAAAAAGATGAGGAGAGCAGCTTTTTTTTCTTCTAGATTAGTCCCTGCTTCACTCCTTGAAGGCAGTCAATGCAAATTTTAGTTCTCTAGAAACGTTTTTTATTTGGTCCCCAATTTACTTTCGTGAATTGCCCAAGTAGGAAAGACTGAAATTCTAAGTTTATTTATCTTTCAGGGAAGCTGGTGTTGGGTTTGCTTCATCTCCGCCACATGTTGCTCAACATGACTACCACAGAGCTGAACTCCTCAAACTCCTTCTAACATGCTTCTCAGAAGCCATGTATCTTCCGCCAGCAGGTACAGAGAACATGCACAGAAAACATTTTTATATACTGTCTGTTCATTCTAACACGACTACTGTTTTTTGACAAATTTGACTTTT
Source organism: Darlingtonia californica (assembly GCA_032270445.1). Taxonomy (NCBI): domain Eukaryota; kingdom Viridiplantae; phylum Streptophyta; class Magnoliopsida; order Ericales; family Sarraceniaceae; genus Darlingtonia; species Darlingtonia californica. Next base: position 18,148 of record JAUBWS010104409.1, on the reverse strand, counting down.
CCATAAAACAGTCGCAGCTATGTATATCTCAAACTTTTACTCTACTTTTTGAATGGATAATGCCTTGAAAAATTAAAATCACAGTATTCTTTTCGACTCAATGAAAAAAGAACGTCACTGAACGCCACCATATGTCTGCTAAGATTATGTTTAAAGTCTAAGATTATACGCTTTAATAGTCAATCTTTATACAAGTGTTTGCAAAGATTAATTGGATATAAAACTCTTCGGGTTCCTTTTAGACGCTCCAAATGCTCCAAATAAATGGTTGCAATATTTTGCCTCAGCAGATAACAGGTAAGTTTAATTAGGTCCCATTTGGATTATATTTGATTAGATTAAAAACCGAACACTACATTTTGTTGCAATCAATAATGCTGCATCATCTATTATGTATATTGTAGGCTGTTATGGGCTCTGTTGTTTTTCAATCAAGACTTTTTGCTAAACCCACATAGTTCTGTGTAAAAGGGTTAAAATGCATTATTTGCTATTTATAGACATGCGCTTCCATTGTTTACATCTTTACTCAATGTCACATGCTCTTATGACCCTGTGGGTTATGGTATACCGTAAGTTATTTACTATTTTCAAATTAAATCTGTGTCTTCCGAGCTTCTAAACTCCCTTTTTCATTGTACAGTATAAGTGCTCAAAAGATAATTCAAAAGTTACCAATGAATAGCTTAGCTGTCTACTTTGACTTACCAGCAGACTTTGGTTGTCAAAATTTGGTTGTATGGAATATATACTTAGACCTTTGGAGGTCAATAATTTTTTATTTTTTTATTTTCGATACAACTAAATTGAAAATTTTGAAAAATTTCATAATTATGTCATAAATTGATTGCATAGTTCTGGGAAATGTTTTTCACTAGACAAGATTTTCAAATTTTTGTATTATTTTCTGTTCCACCTGACAGGTACAATCACATCATGTTCAATGATAGTCGTGAACCACTCATAGAAGTTGCTATTCAACTATTGATAGTGGTTTTGGATTATGACATGGAACAACAACAAATTATTGATACTGTCAACAATCCTGATGGTTCATATGAGGTGAGTAAAAGGGAGCATTGAAAAAGTATGTCTGTCCCATTTTTCGAATTTTTGACCATTCCCTCTCCCTTGCCAACTTTGAAATAAAAGAAACGACGTCATAAAACAAAGTTACAAAGTTATGAAACTTGGTTACACTTAAATTAAAAAAAACAAAAACATTTTGCAGTCCTTTTTGATCTAAAAATCGCCTACCCCATCTCGCACAGAACCTTAGGCGTTTGATTGCGACACTTCTTGCGTCAGGTGGGGTAATGGCACAATTTAATACAAGCGCTAAAGCAAAATATTTTACTGTCTGGATATTAATCATCTGTATTTATCATATTTCTTTAGGCAAATGGACCAGAGAATTTATTTTGTAATTATCTCACAAGGATACATAGAGAAGAGGTTTATATGTTTTGTATATTCTAATCAAACCTATTTTTCGATAAGAATTGATTACTTCAAAAAACTAGGAAACTTGAAACTTTATTTATTATACAAACAAATATATTTTATATGTCCGAGTGGTATTACAATGTCCTTTATTGGCCCCACCTTTCCTTAAAATTTTCAAATGTTCGTGACTTGCTATAACACACTTAAAGCTTGATCGTAGCTGGTAAAAACTTTTTTTGGAGGAGATTCCGTGTCGCTTCAATAGAAATGTATTCCTCCACAGACGTGTTTTGCTGTTTTTGCAGGCTTGCCTGGAATTACTCCCTGTCAGTTGATTTCTCATCTTTTTTAAGGACTTTCATTTCATTCTCCGAGGGATCACATCATTGCTGCAGAATCCATTAATCCAGGTTCAATTTTATTTATTACATTTTCTTTAGTGCCCACCTACTCATCCGAGCGCAACTGTGCCGTAGTCTTGTCCTCGATATTCGACATACCTTTTCAGTAGAAAATATTTAGATCACAAATTTTGTCGATAAAAATTTTCGCCACCCATCGAAAATTTCCTTGCATTTCAATGATAAATTTTTCACCGAAAAGGTACCTTGGTCTTCGGGCAGTCTCAATGTATCACGTTCTTTTTTCATTTAAAATAAGATGACATATTACTTTCCCTGAGATTATTATTAGCACGTCACGCTTCGTTTCCAATCAATTCAAATTAAGTTATGACAATTGACGATTAAATGAAATAACATAAATTGAAATATTCGGAGTTCGTTGTCAAGGCGTAGTTAATCCCCAAACGAGGCAGGAAATATCAAATAGTTATTTCAAGAAAGGTGTATTGATCTCATAGGTGAACTCACCCTTGCATTCATATTGTCATCCATATTCCCTGCCAATGCCTGAACTGATCAAAAAATTTAATTCCCAAAATTTGATTCCCAAGCTCAAGCTTACTGACCAAGCAGTAGCCCAGTGTCTTAATCCAGTTTGCCCTTCTATGGCTACGACTAACAATAGCTGACAACCTTAATACTTAAAAAGTTAAAAGCTACTTCCAGTAGGTCCATCTTGATGACTCTTAGAATTAAAATATCAACCAAGAAAAACATTAGAGGTAAAGGTCAAATTTCCAATTTACCTGCTAACTCATGCACTGGTTTAGTTTTTTCTTAAAAAATACTCTTGGTTTCCCTTTTGTTTTTGATCTGACTCAGTCTCTCTTTTCCGTAGACATATTTGCCCAATTCCTGCAAGAAAATCGGATTCCATCAAGAACTTCTAGTGATGTTTTGGAAATTATGTGATTTGAACAAAGTAAGTTTTGTTGGGCCATTCTCCAGAAACGTCAAAATTTAGAGATTTTGCTCTAGTGAACTGGAAAGAGGGATGCTATCGAATGGTCAATGGGTTGCGGCGCTCTTAGGTACCTTGCTAGGGGTACTAGTTTATATGTGGCGTATGTGAATGAGAATGACCTTACAATCTTTTTCTTGAAAGATCTGTGTAAATAGTAGGATGCCAAATAAATCACGGAATTCGTATTGTCTAAGTTTTATCCAAATATGGTAAATCGCAACCGGAATAGCAGCTTTTCTGAAAAAAAGAAAAGACTCTTTTGTTAAATATTGTTGTTAAGTTATCTCTGTCAGCGTATTAAAAGCACTGATTCTATTTATACTCGTTCCTTTCCTTTAAGCTTTGTTGTTTCTTTCTTTTTTAGAAGTTCCTATTCTACGTATTGAAAAGTAGTGATGTGTTAAACATCTTGGTTCCCATACTTTATCACTTAAACGACTCAAGAGGCGACCCGTGTAAGTTTCATGGTGTCTTTTTTTGGCCGGTTAGCTCAATTGGTAGAGCGTTCGCCTACAAATTACAGGGTTGTGGTCTCGATCCTGTCCTTCGTCCACTCAACGCATGAATAGCATAGATATAGGTAATCTGGTCTATATGGTAAGTTCTGGGAGCTCTTGGTAGGTGTGGCGATCCACGTCAGCGTTCAAGCTCCCAGGACGTTAGCCAGGTTATAAAAATTGGATCAAGTGTCTCTTATCTGTCCTTGCTGCCGGGCTATGATATTTTTTATCTTTTCCAATAATTTAAAATATATAACGATATTTCATCTACTCTTTTTTAAGGCAGATTTCCACTTTTCATGATTTGCAGCGGGAAAAAGGACAAGAAAAACTGTGTATTCTAAATTCTGATTGATAAATTTTCCTTGTTCATGTCTTGCTTGGGGGACCATGGAATTCTCCCTAACTTACCATGCCCATTTAAGCGATGCTTTTTTCTAATGAAATTGAGGTGGCTAAGATATCTTATATATGAAGCCTCCATATTCGTGATCCTTTGAATAAATCTTTCAGCTCGAATTGGTTTAATGCATATCGGTGTGTTCATTCTCCTTCTACTGAGTGGTGAACGTAATTTTGGTAAGAACATTTTATAATTATTAGCGTATATGAAACAAAACCCACACAGGGTCACGAAATGCACTAAAATCAGTCCCAGGTAGTAGGGTCCCGCGTAGGGTACATTTTTCAAGTTTAAATGGAAATTTATCAAAAATTCCCTCACAGGGTATACTTTTTTCAATTTTGGCAGACCCTGACAGGGTCCATTTTAAATTCTCCAGCGCCAGGTCCCCGTCTGTCACTAAGGTCATTACCCCCCCCCCCCCCCTTCCGAGGTCTTCTACTACTTAAAAAAAGCACATGTTGTTTGTAATCGGAAACCCGTGTATTGTTAACTTAACGAATCTGCAATTTTCGTCTATAGTTGCATATTGCGTTGCTTTAAAGCAAAGAGGAACCAGTGATCAGTCTAATATTTTTTTAAGTCAAACTGCTCTATCTACTCGAACAGGGCGTCAAGTCCCTTCAAATCTTTTTACCATGTGTAAAAATTCAGACAATTCTTCAATATTTTAATTATTCATAATCATATTCCTCAACTTTCATATTCATTTTTTTGTGCAGGTGTTCGATTAAATAAACCATATTCAACACGTATTCCCATGGATATCCCGGTATTTAACGGGACACATGCTGATCTTTTAGTGATTGTAAGTAATGCTGTTTCTACTCTCCAATACCTGGAAACAGTGGATCTGTAGTCTAAACCAAATGATCTCTAGTTGGTTGGTTTATAGGGTCATTTGAAAGTTATTTGTAGGCAACTAAGAAACACCTAAATTTTCATGCAGCTTATTTCGGTTAGGGATGAAAAAGGAAAACGCTAAGTCCTGTTAATCTTAGTTGATTGTACTTAACCTCCCCTCTCTTCCGTGTCCCCATCAGAAATCTTATTACAATAACAGATAATTTCGGTCGGAGATACTTTTCCGTTCAAAACGTCAAAGTCAACTTTACCCAACACTACCTCACGGGACTACTCATATGAGCTTTCTTTTTTAGGTTTTCCATAAAATCGTAACAACTGGACATCAACGTCTTCACCCGCTTTTTGACTGCCTTCTCACAATTATTGTTAACGGTAAATTCACCTTCTGGAATTTTTTCGCGATTGTTGATTTGATGGAGAATAGCTAGGTACTGTGAGATTGTATGGTTGGCCACGGTTAAGGCGTGTCTCTTCGTACTTATCTTCCGATAAAAATTGACACTGTTTACAAACTTTTTGCCTGAGAAATGCTGGGAACCGATGATTTCAACATTCAAAAGGTCCTTCTATTTATCCTAATTACCTGAAATATTTACACAATGGCCAAAATATCACAGCCGGTTTACGATTTTCATTTGTACTTTTCCTGACGCATGGGTGACGGAGCTCCAGGAACGTTAGTATCCCACACACTGGTTAACATTGGTTAAATGATCTTTCCATTTAGTTTCTCCATACTTGAAGTCCCTATCAATGGTTGCAGCTAACAAGCTCTTACACTTACTTGAGGTAATTTTTTTAGATAATTTCATTACGCAGACTAGTTATTCCTTCCACTGGGAGAAAAAAAAAGGAAGCCAGTTATAGCGTTATGTATTGCTTAACCCTTATAGTACTTTCAAGAAATTCACAATTTTTCGACATGCTCCTAGGCGTATGGCAAAGGTTCCAGGACCGTAAAAAGTTATTGGACATACGGCTCACTGGTCCAATATGAATTAAGTGTATCAAGTCTTAACAGACAAAAGGTAGACTACCTTGAGTGGAGAACGTCTCCGGGGTGCGATTGCGGATGGCAAGACACACTACGTTCGCCTTTCGATCTCCGTCGCCAATTGGTGAATTCTTTAAAAGGACAGACATAACAATAGGCTTAAAAACGTAATCTAAATATTGTTCATAGGCATTTTCAACACCCTGGTTTCTGTTTGCCAACAGCACGAATCATCATTTGGTGTTCTTTTTACTTGAAACTTTCAATAATATCATTCAATACCAGTTTGATGGTGAGTAGAAGACGGTGGTTTTAAATAAATTTGTCACAATTTCCATCTTCGCACCAGGAATGTAAGAACGCCGCAGGCCTTTTTTCAATGGTGGATACAAACCATTTTAAATTTTCTTCTGAAAATATTGCGATTTTTCCAATTCTTAAAGATAATTTTCCCGATTTTTTCAATTTCAAAATCGTTTTTTCCAATTTTTGAGCGATGTTTATCCGTCTTTGGTATATTTGCATATTTGTAATTGGTTAAACTATTCAGTTGTTTACATCCCGATTCTCTTGATTGCCTCTTTTTCTTTGCATTTCCACGATTCCCCGTTCCCCGGCAGAAACTGTCATGTGTCGAAAAAAATGAATTTTTGATAAAATTTTCACATTTGGTAACTTAAGCGACAAATTCGAACTTTAAGGTTGATATTTCAGCTAATTAGCCCAAAATACTAAGAAAATAAATGAAAACGCTTTCGCGAAAGCAGATTTGGAGAATTTCGTCTGAAGAAACAAACTTACGCGTTTTGTAGAATTTGAAATTTTGTAAAGCATTGCGAAAATGACCCAAAAATTCAAAAAAGTTACGATGAGGTGTCAATATGAAGCTGAATTTTTTTTCATACCAGGAAATGCTCACTTAGTGTACGCAATTATTCGAAAACGAAACGTATTTCATCAGTTGGCCAATCTACCGACTGACCCTACCGGTATTAAAAAACCCGGAAAACAAGGAAGCGGAAAACATAACTCAGAAGATGAAGAAGACAGGTAATGCGTTTACTTCACCGGGAATTTTTTAATTTCTTTGAAGTTTGGGAATTCTTTCATAGATCAATGAGGGTGTTTGTTGATTGTATCCTGGTTGATAAAATTATATATACCGAAGCTAGATTTCACATTGATTTAATTTCGCGCGTCTCGCCTTTTGAAATGTTTTACGTGGATTTAATTTGGCGAATTGCTGGAAATTTTTCATTTCTTTTCCTATTGTTTATTAGAAATAGTCAAAATAGATAATTTGCGTGATTAATTTTTGGGAGAGGCCCAAAAAACTTCCGAAATCGCAAAAATTATCCACGCGAATTACGCTAATTCCAAATGAGGATAATTTGATTATTTGGTTAAGCCTTACTTAAACACTAAACAGTTGTCTTATCTTAAGACCGTTCCTTATAATTCGGACCCTCATAGATTGTCCGATATAGATAAAACGGAGTCGGATGGCATACAAAGCATTTATACCTTTTCAAGGTATCTTGACTAAAACTAGTTTAACATTATGTAACATCCTCGACGAATATTGAATTATCAAGTATCGCTTATTGACTTTAAGATCATGTTATATGAAACAAAACTCGAAAGACCCTTTCTTCCCATTCGAAATCGATTTGATGTTTGCTATTTTTTCCTACCTTTACCTTAATTGTGTTTTAACCAATTAACTATTTTTCTTCAGCAATTTGGTACCAACTTTAGAAGGCATCCCAACAACTACAAAAACAGGTTTGTTCGTAAATTGTTTTAGTAATAAAACCTGTGATGACCAGTGTAGATTTTCGAAGCAGTCCTGGAATTGAAATTGTGAAATTTTGACCCCTTTGAATTCCTGCAAAAAAATTTTCAAAAGTTATTGGTAAATTTACACTATGCTTGTTGCTTCTGGAAATTTCATTGATATTGCATTTATTTGCATGCTATTCATTTTCTATTAATTTTGCCTAAACAGTTTCATATAAGAGGTATTTAAATGTGTCTTATGTTGTGATTTGTAAGCTTGAATCTGCAAATGATCGGAAAAAATTACGAAAATAGTCCCTTCCACAACTGCGTGTCAGTTTACTAGAAATGCACTCCTCCTCACATTTTCAAATTTATTTTCTTACGACCACCCTGTAATACCGGTTAATCCATATATACCATTTAATCAATTATGCAGTACAAAATCCTAACGAAGAAAACTCCGGAAAAGTTCCATTCACCAGGAAGTCTGGAGACGAGCCATATGACGTCACAGATCCAAACAACAGACAAGCTAATCTTCGACAATCGACGAGTACTAAAACAAACGGATTTGTAGCTACATCGGAATGGGTATCTTCATTTTATTTCGACTTTTGTAGACTATAAAAGTTCTTTTTAATTTCATACCTAATTTGTTTTCTTCGAAAGATAAGGACTTAGTAAATGAAAGCCTTATACGATTCCTATAGTACTAAAATTATCGTAAACACTCCATGTCCACCCGAAAATTGCGTGACCTTACTCTTCGAAACTGTCTGCGATAAAAAAAATCAATTTAATTTTTATAAGTGTGCATCATTTTTGAACGTAATAATTCACATGTTTCTTAACTATCATTTGTATATAGATTTTCTCATGGAAGCAAAAACTGCCGTTACAGACCATTATGAGGCTTTTACAAGTTCTAGTTCCACAAGTTGAAAAAATCTGCATCGATAAGTAAGCAGTTTATAGACTTTCTCTCTATTTAATTGTTTTGAACGCATCTTTATAACCTCTTCTAGTCCACTGGACTATTATCAGTGAGGATCCTGGCTTCCTTGTGAAACATCTGATAAATTTGTTTCATATTTACCCAGGATATCCTCATCAATCGTACAAAACTTGTATGATAAATCTATATTTATTTTGATTTTTTCAGAAACCAGGAAACTTTCTCCATATAAGTTTCTAACTCAACTTTTCTTCTCTACAGAGGTCTAACAGATGAATCAGAGATCATTAAATTTCTTCAACACGGTACATTGGTTGGCTTGTTACCAGTCCCTCATCCAATCTTGATTAGGAAATATCAGGTAATTTCCCTTTTCTTAATGACCTTAAATCCCTGTCAATTTGAACTTTTTTAACTTCAAAATACCTTAATGGGATTAATTTTGGCGGGGATTAAATTTGGCGAATTTTGGCGAAATTTGCCAAATTAAATCCCCGCCAAAATTAAAAAAAAGACCATTCGCCAAATTAAATATCGCCAAATTTAACATAATTTCCCGTTCGCCAAATTAAATCCTCGCCAAAATTTCAAATTTTGTATTTCAAATTTGAAAAAGTGCACATTTCAACATTTCTTCATATCTAAATTATTTTTATATTAAGGATCTGCTTAAAAATTACAGTAACCGAAAATTTAATTTTCAAATTAGGGTCGGCCGTTTTAAAACAGTTAATATAGTCTCCTATTTTTATTAGTTTTACCATTAACTAAAATTCGCGTCACTTCCCAGATGCTGCCTTTATCTCTGAAATTTTACTTTCTTTATTTTTTCACTGTTACAATATGTCGCCTAAAACTACAAAGTGCAAATTTTAATCTAGAAGAGTTTCTTTTTTCTTTAGGCAAACAGTGGAACGCAGCTGTGGTTCCGGACTTATATGTGGGGTATCATGTATTTAAGGTACGGAAATTATCTCAATCGCTATTTTGTTGTTTTTAGCAAAAGATCTTTACGTTTATCTGTACGTTAAACAACACTGTACTACGGCATTTATGAATGTCTAGAACCTTTCGTATCTCCTACTATTTACTGACAACAAATTGCTTTCTAGGTTTTGATATATTTTAGTATCCGTAGTATTTTGAGTATCCGAGCACCAT
>JAUBWS010104398.1:0-10520 GCA_032270445.1 Darlingtonia californica | reverse complement strand
ATTTGCAGACCAGAAACGGTTTCCAAGGCACTGTCGGTGTTGAGAGATTTGCTGACCATATATTGAAGTTTGCTGACAATATTTTGAAAGTTGCTGACCATATATTTCAATTTTCTGAATGATTTGAAGTTGCTGATCATACATTAAAATTTGTTGACCATATATTTAATTTTCTGACTATATATTTGGACTTGCAGTCCATATTTTTATGTTACTGAATATTGGTACTGAAACTCAACCATACCAAAGTCTTCAATTTCTTATATCATAAAAATTGTTTACTTTACCTACCTATATGATTGGGATTTACCAGAAATGCCGAGACGTAAATTTCTCCATAATTAAGTGTACGAGATATTTAAATTTATTTCTCGTGTTTTCTTTTGTGATTTTTGATCCTCGCGTGCTTTTGTGACTTTTTGTGATTTTCTGATTTTATCCGTAATTTTTTTTGCAATTTCTTTTTGTGATATTTAATTTTTTCCAGACTGTACGAGACTTTGAGCACTTTACCCCTAAAAAGAAACATTGTACCTCGGGCTAGTTTTTTCCCAGATTTCCTTTAATTTTCTGGAAATCTGACATTCGGGTTATATACACCTTTTAGAAATCCTTTCTGTAATCAAGAGGGAGCGTTTATTAGAGAGGGGCGTCTATAGTATATTTTCAGCTGATTAGAGGGGGCGTTTAAAAGAGAGGGGCGTTTAATAGAGAAAATACGATAAGAGGGATTTTTCAGTATCATGATCATCCTCAGAGGACTTATGTCAAACTTCATCATTAACGCTGTAAGATAGCCTAACGCTAAGTGATCAACCCTCGAATCTCATTTCAGTCCTCAGTTTTCCGAAACTGAGGGTTGATCACTTAGCGTTAGGCTCTCTTACAGCGTTAATGATGAAGTTTGACACAGGAATTTGTCAGTTAACTTTATTAAGTGTGAAGTAGCTACGGGTGAATCGAAACGTAATGAGTAGTTGAAAACAATATATTTTGGTTGAAGTCAAAATACGATACAAGTCGGTGAACAAATTTGATATACTCTATTCATTAATATTGTTGGAAGTTATTGACGCAAAATGGTGAAACTTTTTCTTATTTTCCAGACTATGTTTCGTTCCCTTAAACCTACGTAAGACAGGCGAAGGGGTCAGTAGCAACAACAATATCTTAAAGCGGAACCACAAGTAAACTTTCGTGAAATTTCACCAGAAATCGTAATCGTGACTGTACGATTGTGTTTGGCCGAGTGTGCGCTTGCTTCAGCGTACTTATTCGCATTCACACTTCAAAAAAATATCTTCCACAATCATAACTACGTGATGAAGTAGGTTATAACCCCCGATAAATAGAGGATTTTGTCGCTGCTACACCGTTGTAATAGCTTTCTTCTGGTCCTGAAATTATAGCTGGGAACGTAGCACGTAGGGCACAAAGGCAAGTAAGGCAGGTAAGGCACGTAAACACACATAGGGCACGTAAGGTACGTAGGGCACGTCATTTAGCAAACTTCGTTATGTATGAGGGAATGTTAAGGGTTTTTACGATTATAACGTAAAAAAAGATCTTCAAATAAAAGCGAAGGTAACAATATCAATTTCATTGACCTTATCAATGTAAAAAATTTTATCAGTCTGGGAAAAAACATATCTTATATCGCGTGACCTGTTTATATTTGCCTGAGTAGATTTATTTTTCATTTTTTGAGATTATGTATTACTGGATAGAGTAAGAAAGAAGGAGCAACATCAATGAGTTGTCAGAATCACCCCTATGTATACATTTGTGTCAAATGTTCATCGTTTTTAAAACATGCCGTTCGGATTGTCTAAACTATGTTCACTTAGCACAAGATCGTCTTCTCGACGTTGTTCAATGTTTTTGTCGACGTCGGGTGCTAACAGGGACAATGACGGCTTGTTCTTAAGTAATACTGAGTAAATTGAATAATTTTCTTTCGGCGTATACAGCTGGGCTTGGTCATTTAAATTGACCAGATTGAATTGGACAAGGGGCAAGGGAAGATGAAAACAGGAAATTTTGAGGATGTATATTTGAAGTCTCTGCCTTTCCTTTGTGCACAACATCACAGAAACACACAAAAAAAACAAGCAGCAATTTTTGGAGAAATTGGTATTTCGGTTTTAACACACTTCTAGATTGTGGAACTACTTGAAATGTTTATAATTGTAGCAGCTGCCACCCCAGCCCTTGAAAATCCTCCACTGTTTTAAATCCCAAGGCAATTTGTGAATAATACTATTCAAATAAATCTAATAAATCCTAAAAAAAATTGCAATGGTTACAAGAAAAAGATAAACAGGGCTTTCTGCTTACTTAATTTTCTCATAGTTTCCTCAAATATGTCGTATTTGTCGTCTCCAGAATAACTAAGAATAAGTTACTTTCAACTCTCTATGAAGCCAAAACGCCTAGTCTCAAAAATAAGGTCCCATTTTTGTGACCTCTCTCAGAATTTGGTGCAGCGATATCGTGGAACTCCTTATTGTTTATAATCGTGGGATTCAGTTTGACAAAAATGAAAGTTTTCCATCCAGGATATGAAGAATTTGAAATAATATCTATTATGCAATCATATTATAAATTTTGTAGCAGTAAATGCCTCAATCAGGTAGCACGTGACTTTGTCATCATTTTCTCGCAATTTGGTATTCAACGTTGTGAAAATTTACCTTTTAGATATCAATGCATAATATAGAGGAAGTTGATATGAATTCTGTGATGATATCGACATTTATCAGTCAGTTAAAGAATCAATTAAAATTCTTTTTTATTCATATGATTTTGGAGCTGCCACACAGTCAAATTTTTGTAACTGTACAGTAGAGGTTTAGCTCGGTATGCTTCCCTAGCATCGTATCTACACTAACAACCCGAAAGACGAAAGTAAAAAATGATGTGCAAAAGAAGTCCCTTTTTTCAGTTGTAGGTTAAACTGAGTGTCTAAAAACAAATTCCCCCTCTCCCCATCAGAAATGTCATTGAATCATACATTCTCATAGGTGCCAAGAAAGCATAGCAGTTTCATTATGATTCTTTCAGAAAGTCAAAATATTGTTCCTGGGGGCAACGGCGAAAAAGATGCAACTGTAGATGCTGAAGTCACCGCAATTATCAAATCAGCACAACGGTTTTTTTCTTTTGTTTTGTTTTCATTATTATTGTTATTATTTTTTTTTTTGAAATCATAGCATAGAATTTAGTCCAGCAAAATGCAAAAGAGCCCAAAATTACAGTTGCTCCAAGAGTTAGGGTGGAGGGGGCCGTTTTGCCCCACCAGACAAAGTAGAAGCAGGATACCTGGATCCTAAAGAAAAGGGGTTCGTTGACTCTTCATAAAATCAAGAAAATGTTCTTGATATAATAGGGAATGCTTAAAATAAGAAGATACCTGGGCCTAAATGAAATAAAGAGTTATAAGCTCAAAAAAGGTTTAACTATATTTTCCAATTCCAAGATTTTAAGCTTTTCAAGTGAACTCCAGTACCTTATGCATTGCCGAAGGGGTGTTTAGGTGTGCCACCAAATAAGAAAAAACCTACAAATACATACTTAACATAAACAAAGAAGGCTTTCAGCATTATATGAATTTCCTGGCTATACAAAGCATCAAAATTTATGAATCTGAATTTCAAAACTAAACTAAAGCAATTTCCTATACATAATATTCTAGTTTTGGAATACCAGCTCTATTCAACCAACATCAATAGCTAAATTTAACGACGTGTTACCACTGGTAACGGTAAGTGGTAACGGTACTATATTAATACGTGATTAGAAAAACAAATGTGTATTTTATTCTCCTCTAATGCGAATGCCAGCCACTATGGCAAAATATCATAACGACTCGTTGTCTTCCCTTATGTTGTTGTCCTACTAATGTTGAAGTGAGCCATAGGTTTTAACGTTGTGTGTTCATTGTAAATTAATAATACTTATTTTCTTTTCTTTCACTTGACACTTTAGATTAAGAACATTGAACTTAGTAAATTAAATAATCAATAAGTGGACTGATCTTGATATTATCCGCCCTTACAAACCGACACGTTATCATCCTTTTTCCATTATCATAGAGTTTGTCTGTTTGCCAGTTTAGGGCCAATGACAGATGTATTATTTGTCATGAAATTTTCCTAAATAGATAGATAGATAGAGACTGGTATTTATTGCGGACAGCCTCACTAACCCAGACCCGTTGCTGATCGGCTGTTTCGAGATGGGTTCACAGACAGACATCTATCACATCGAATTCGCGTCCTGACGAGTGAATCGTTCGAGTAATAGTCTTCATTAAGTCAGTCCAGCTAGACATTGACATTGAAATAACTGATTTTAAGTCGTACGGCAGAAATGACGGACCTCATTTTAACGTCATTCTTACATCAAGTAAGTAAGTAGGCCGATTGCAGTTGAATTGTCAGCCCTTGCAGACCCACACTTTTTATTGTTGTGTGCTTAGCAAGGAGGTATTAAATAACTCTTTTGAGCCTTTGGTATGACTCAAATCGGGATTAAACTGGGGCCTCGCGTACTGTTGGTTAACGCTCTGACCAAAACGATCGTTTCTTTTTTCTAACGTCAATGTCGTTCAAATAGCACTGTATCGGTGTTTACAACAAATGTCTTATATTGGCCATAAAATCATCTTTTGCCTCTTGCGTTAATACCAGATTTGCTACTATTACAATGCCTTATATGAAATTATTCAAATTTGTAATTACATTCTTGTCTTCCTAGTTTAATGAGTGTAGGTTTAAAATGAAACTCCATCAAACTGTTTCGGTTGTTGTAAAAATTAAATCTGCACCCGCACGATGGCTGGTTTGATTTCAACACCTGAAAAAGCCACTATACTTTTCAATGTCAAGCTGGCGCGCTTGTCGAGAAAATTAGCTTCTTACTTTAATCTTGCTCACTTAATTTTGCAGATTATTTGAAAAAAACGCTGTACTTGTCTCTGTCAAGCTGCCTCAGTAGTTGAGAAAATTAAGTTTTCACTTTAAACTTGGCTCGATTGACTTCAAAACTTTTTCAACACAAACACCACATGCAACTATGTCAATGTTAAAGAAATTAACATTCTTATTTTGAACATAGCTAGCTTGATTTCAATATTCGTTTGACGAAACGCTACACTCTCTGTCAAGCTGTCATGGAAGAGATAATTAGTTTTTCAATTTAAATATTAGATTACACGTTTGCATGTTCTAATGCATGAAATACTATATATTGTCAACGAAATCACCAATATCTAAGCATTTGTCGGAATGACGCAGGTTACCCATGAATGTTGAATGGACGTTAGACTGGATATATTCTGATCTCTGGTCGAATAATTTTAACATAATTCGACTTTTCCGCATCCTTTTAACACCTCCCTAATCAATTATCCCTCCTTTAATCGAGGATTAAAGATATCAAGCTGCTCAAAGGTTTTTGGAATGGAGGCTTTTTGGGGCTCTTTAAATATGATCCTCCATACTTATCTTGACAACTAAGCATGCTGCAGTCACCAAATTAGGTAGGAAATTACCACTCCAAATCAATCATATTAAATTCAAAATGGCTACCATTGTTGTTCGATGACGTCAAACCAGGGTAAATAAGCAATTTATTCAAATACATTGCTGTTCATGTTTCAGATTTAATCTAGTTGTATTTATATGATATGTTTACGGTTGGATCCCTAGATAAACAAGAAAATGCCCTACTTGTACGCCAGAGGATGGTCACCAGTTATTAAATAAATTTTGAAAAATCATGAATTTTTTGAAAATTGCTTGAAATGAAACAGGTAGAATATTCCTCTTTGCATAAATCGAAATTGATTGTAAAGACGGAAAGGGATAAACATCTCCAGCGCGAAATACTTCAGACTGATCCAATTACCTTACATCTACTTGACTGTACTCGTTAATGCTCATTTACCTTCAACACTGCTTTAGGGAGATGGAGCGGTGGATTTGGATTACGTCGAGCAGACTGATTAGAAGTGGCTGTTTTCGTCACAACTTTACTCCAATGTCGAATGTAAACACGTTGATATAAAGAGACCTTTATTGTATGTATGATGAGCAATGTTTACAGAGACTACCTACTAGTAATACTTTTTCAGAAAAGAGACGCTTATAATGTATCCTCAGCCTTACCATCCCCTCAATGCAGATTGAAAGTTGTACGCATATCTAGCTGGCTAAAAATTCGACAAAAATTCAAGGTAAAAAAATTAAAAACAATACTTCCAACATCAAATTTTTCCAAAACATTTTCAACAAAATATGTGTTTCTGAAGAAAGTTTTTTTGTAGGCGGTTACAATAACTGTGAAAAGATCATTTAAAGATGTTGAGAGTTTCGAGATGAGGTTTCCTCTAAAAATGAGCAATATGACAAAGAAATCTATTAATTTGATAGTTCTCACCAGGGATGTTTGCCAAAAACACTTGAATTTGTATTAATCATATCACTACTCGTGGTTAGGAAATTCGACTAAGAGATTGTCTACGTTCCACGCCAAATGACGATAAGAGGTAGTCCATATATTAAAAGGTGAAAGCTATAAAGCCCTGAGAAAAAATCTTTCTACAATCTGTTTTAAATTTTGAGTAGCCTAGAAGAAAAAAACATTCAAATATATTCCATCAAATTTACCTAAAACTCAAAACCTGAGGTTCCAAACTTTGTTTATGTAAAAAAGCATTGTTTGAGTTTCACAGTGTTAGCAGTATAGTCTGAACAATAAAATATGCAGCCCCTCTCAGTGCTCCATCTCAGTGCTGCCCTCACAAAAATTTAGACAGGTTGGGCATTTTTACTTTACCTGTAACATTGGATATAAAGAATATAAAGGTTGGACTTAAGATTGCATACTGGATGAAGATTTATTTATCATTATTATTAAATTATTTAAGTAGGTGAGCCTTAGCTCTAATTGTAGCCTTAGGCTGATGTGGGCCTGCACTGTCAACCGTTTACCCCATATTTCAAGGCAATGGGCCAGCAATTACATGGCTAATTTATGATGTGGGTTCTAACCGAACGCAACCGCTATTACCCTAGGAGTATCAACCGTCGTTTCGATAATCAGTCAATACCAGGTGGGAAGCACTGTTGAAAGATGAATTTTTCAGGGTAAGGTCCATGGTTTTTAAATGATTTATCTGAATGCTATAAAAGACTGACGTTATCATACCTTTATGTGTGCTATTTTGATTGATTGATTGTAAGCCATTTTTAAGTATTTAAGCCTTTAGTTTAACTATTGGCTGGTGTTATGGATGTGTGACCATAGATGTATTGTGTTTTTTATTTCATTGATTGCGTCAAACCAACTGGACGTCAACCCTGTACCAGAGTCTTCTCACGGAAGATAGCGTAAGTAGACACAGGAAAATTCAATTTTGCCGTTTGTGGAAAGGTCTAGTACAGACTACAAACCAACACTCTTTTTTTATAAAAATACACTTTATAAGAATATTAAGGCTGAGATTTAATTAATTAATTAATAATAATTAATCAAAGAACTGGACGCGAAAGAGCTTCACTTTGAGTAACACTTTAAAGTGGTTGCAAAGTAAGGCTGGGTAATTAATTGAGTTTTAACCGTTTAGGTCTGTTCGCACGCAGGGCGGGTATTACATCTACCAATCTTTAGATGCTCATATCTCAAGAACTAAACATTTTTAAACCTTGGGAATCCAATTTTCTGAAAGTACGTTCAATTTTAAGTTTGTTTTGAAGCTGCTTTACCCGAATGCAATGTCTCATAAAGCGAGGTAAAGCCCGAACTTTTATGAATATTTTTATTAAATACCCCCGCAGAAGAAACAACCCCAAAGAATGAAAGCTAACGATGACGTAAAACTGTCTTTTATTACAATAAACGTAACGTTGCGTTGCATTGCAATCAGCTACATAAAGTGAATAAGCTTCGCTTTATAATACCCATGAACATTACAGAAGGATGATAAAAAAGGAGAACTGCCATTGGCAGTTTGTTAGGGTACTATCTCCTAACATGATCCATATCTTACAGATTTCTAATGTCAGTTTGTCTTTGGAATCAAACCTATCCCTCCAAATTGACTTGCAAGATCCCTGTGGCCCTTTGTTTTTATCAACACAGAAGACAACTGTTTTTTCGAAAGATTTCATCTATGCTTCTGGGACCGTTAAGAATGTTTTAAATGCGTTAACTTCTTAGTTCAACGGAGTCTACGAGAACTAGCAATTGCTTGAAGATCTTTTGGATTTCCAAAGTCAAATGAGAAACTTACCATATAGTATTCAACTTATTTTTAACTTATTACGTAAAGTCAAATATAAGCAAACAGTGGTTTTTGATTTTTGTCGAAGAAGTCTTTTTTCTCAACCGGCTTGTTTAAAATCCTTAAGTTTTGGTAAATATTTTATCTAAACAACTCAAAAACACCCCTGACTAAATTAAAGAATCTCTTATGGTATTTATAAGGTGATTGTTTCAAGTAAGTTTCAAGAACCAGTTATGAATTGAAATTTGTAAGCACGATGGGAGAAGCTTCGTGATACATCTGCATATTACATCAAAGTTTCAGTCAAATCATTTATCAATTGAAATATCTGCAATCTTTTTTCAAGAGCTTAAGAGCAGTGTGTGTAGACTTTCCTATAATCTAAGTTAAAGAAACTCTAAGTTAAGGATAGTGTCCGAGGTGTTGCAGTCGTCTTAACTTTGTTAGCACAGTCGTCGTTTCGACTTTGCTCAACAGTTGCACGACGTCATCCAACGGTTGCACGAGCGTTGGTCAACGTTGAAACAAGCAGTCTTGTGCTGGTTGGGATGCAACAGGTTTTGGTAAAACGGATTTGAAATTGTCTGCATTATGCGATGTTAGACTTTTATGTTACGTGGCTCGTCCTTTCCTTTTATAAGACTATGCTTGTTCTTCTCTTAAATTACTTAAAATCATTCGTTGTTTGTCTAAATGTGCCCATTTTTCCAAAGCTTTTGGATTAAATTTTTGCGTCCAGTTGAATTCTGTCTAAAACCCAGGGCAAAATCAAATTCACTTATCTCTATTGCCCAGGAACAAGAAAATTTCCATCACGTTCAGCAACAAGGGTCGCATCTGCTAGCGCAATGACCAATAACAAAAGCTTTTATGATAAACAGTGAGTATAATGTGAATGAGAAGGGAATTCCTATCTGATAAAAGCCTTTTTTATCTACTACACTAAACTATAAAATACGTCTAATAAAGATTCATTGATCCTAATAAAGATTCATTGATCTACACAGAGAATATTTTTATAGCAGCATGCAAATTAGGCACGTGACTACCGTTAGCAATTGCGTCGTTTCCGCTATAAACTCGTGCCATTATAATTGTCCCTCATAAGATGTCCACGACAGGGTCCATTTTGAAATCTCTAACAGTAGGTCCTCGTCTGTTACTACAACGAAACGTTATATATGTGACGGTCCAAGGGAAAAGGTGGCATAGTCATTTTTACTGCAAGCATACTCCACCCGCTGGCAAAATCATTAAAAACGTCGGTGGAGGAGTGCATTTCTATTTAAGCGACATGCAATTTGGGTGTCGGCTAAATAAAAATGACCTCCTCCGCAGACGTTTTTTTATGATTTTCAGAGATAAACAAGTAAATTATGGTTGGCTTTAAGCCCCCTTTCCCATAGACCGTCACATATACTGGGTACTAAGTTCGGCATATACCTTCCCCACAAATCTGTCTACTTTGCCAAGGAACATCCTGTTTGGTTTTCTTTCTTCCGAATGGAAATATTTCAAACAAAAGCATAGGCATCCACTGCTTCTTCATTGGTGATTTATGATGAAGGAAGACATTTTTATCAGTAGGTTTTTCTCTTTGGTTAAATTGTGAAATTTCTTCGTTCCGGAAGGAAGTCTAGGCTGTCTATGTAAAAATATGCGGACACAGGGACCGTGGTGGGAGATTTAAAGTGAGGGGGCCAAAAATTGTTTTCTAAATTGTTGCATACCATGGTTGGTATGGCAGAAAATTTTGAACCTTAACCTTTTCTAAACACCCTCAATAAATTCAGTTTCCATTTCTATTGCTTAAAAACGACATAAAGAGAGATGGGATATATTGTGCTACTTAGCTTCTCTTTATTTTCTTTTTACTTGGCAAAAAAAGTGGGAGGGCCGTTTTATTGTTTAATATACAATATTTCATGAAATGTTTGACATGACAATGTTAAATGAATATTTAGATGAACATTGGATACAAATGATGGGCTACCTAAATTGGACCCTAAAGAACTAAATTTATAGTTGCTTGTACATCTGAGGAGTGCGTAAGCACGAAACTTTAAGTTATGTACTTTTAATATGAAGAAAATATATATACAATTTTAATAGTTGCTTGTCAATAAAGTTCATAGTTTTATATGTGTGAGTTATAGGAAAATCATCCATTTCAAAAACATGCTCAAGCTTTCTGTAACTAATTGCTTTTCCGTTTTCCGGTAGCTTGCAA
>JAUBWS010104365.1:0-10521 GCA_032270445.1 Darlingtonia californica | reverse complement strand
ATTAAAAGAGATTTTTGTCACAAGAAGTGAATTTAAGTGCGTTTATAGCCAATCTAGAGAGGTCAAAATTTCAAAATGTTCTGGCCCGTTGGGCCCTCCTACGACACTAACTTTGACTTTTCACTCACTTACGAAAATTCCTAAATCCGCCCCTAGGGTGGCATTGAAATTTCAGCCCCCCTAATCGAAATACTGCTCCGCGGTCCCTGAAGATATTTTAACGATTTAAAATTCTTTAAATTAAAAATTTCGCGAAATAAATTTCGTAAAGGCTCAAAGAATAAATTTGTGGGGAAAAAAATCACTTTCTGAATCGAAATTTCTTTTGAACTTTTCTTTTGAAATTTCTTCTACGAAAATTTGTTCCATGAGCAGAAATATTGAAGAAAAAAAGAAGAAAAATATTTCATTCACTTATTCAGTTAAGCGAAGCTATTATTTTTTATAACATCTTAACTTTTGATACGCTGCCTGGTTATTTAGGAAGATTTATTAGTCATTTACAATAATTATTAGTCATTAAATGTGTAAATAATTGTACATTGACCTCAATGAGTTATTGATTATATTTTTGTATATTTAACGCATGCGCCAAGTTAGCCATTTAGCTAGTTAGTTATTTAAATTTTTTGTATATTTTTATAAATTTTGTGTAAATATTTTTTTTAAACTTAAAATACTTTGACAAATAAAAATTTTGAAATACTTTTAACCAAAAAAATGCTAATGACTTTGTTTTTATAAAAAATATTGCGCGTGTTTGCAAAAGGGACACTTGCGTTGCGAGAATTACATATTACTGTAATTTTTAATACACACTGTACAATTCAATTCTTCAAACTTTATGGCAGGGAACTTTTTCAATTTTGTCGAATAATTCAAATTCCTTTGTTTATGCGGTTTACCAAGTAAATATTTGTCTTAGATGAAATATAACAAGAACTTTCGTATGACCTGTTTTTATTTTTATCAGTTTGCTTAGTTTTTCATAAATTTCATATAATTTTTATCATGATTATTGCTTTATAGCTAGACACTTTTCCATATTTTGAACTTTATCGACAAACATTGACGGAATGACTGTTTTACGATAGCACTTTTTATATACAATCTTGAACAAAATATCTCGGACAAATTACATACCTTTTATTTTAAACTACTTTTACTCCTCTGTGAATGTAGGAAGCATTCGTTGGCAAAAAAGGGAATTTTGTAGATATAAAAACATCAATTCAGATGAAAAAGGCATTTATAACAACTCTAAAACGGCTAATTTGACTCAAGTTTTCAGCGTTTAGAACTTTTTTTGAAAAAAAGACGTAGAGGGCAGCGTCCAATAGTCGGAGGCGCTTTTCTTCTTAAACATATAGTTCATGTGACAGAATTCAAACACTATTTTTGTTTTCCATACAAAAATCTCTTAAAATTGTTTGGAGAGGAGAGGAAATTTTTGCTTCGATGCTTCGTTCTCCCAAATGCGTTACACAATGTTTTCTACAGAAAACCTAACTGTTCGAAATTCGGTCACTACAATGGCCGCAAAGGGTACTGTTTACCCCCACCAAAATGTTGGAATAGAAGGAAATTTTCGGTGCGCTTTCTCGAGAAAATTTAATCCAATTAAATTCAACAGTAACAAATTGGAAAATAGGGGAAATACGTTTGTCCATTGGGATTTTGTCAAAGATTGTTTGAACCATGACTTCTACTTACACTCATAACTGACGACAAATAACGAAATGACTGTACGAACATTAATGAAACAGGTGCGTACAAGTACAAGTTTTTTTCTTACACAGAAAATTTTGGACGTCAGTTCAACATCTATTTTTTGCTTATGACATCTCAATCTCTGTTTAGGGAATATTTACAAATGACACAATGGAAGAAATTAATCCGTATACGGTAATATGTGGGGCCCGTTTACGGACGTATTTCACGCTTTGTGATTCCTCGAAGAGATTGTTTTTTAGTATTAGACTAACTTTTTAAAATAGATCTTTGACCCACATATATGCTCTTGGTAACAGACCGGAGTGACGGATTGTGTTTCCTGAAGGCTGAAGGCATTCGCATTTCCCAGGGAAGCCCCATTACCTTTACACCGAACTTATTGTCATATGAAAATTGCAGAATATGTGACGGTCTATGGGAAATGGGGACTTGGTCATTTTTGCCGCTATCATACTCCACCCGCTGGAAAAATCACTAAACAACGGCTCTTGAGGAGGTCATTTCTACTTAAGCGACACGTAAACTACGTGTCGCCAAAATAGAAATGAAATCCTCCACAGGTGTATTTTTCAAGATTTTTAGACATAAACAACTAAATTATGGTTGGCTTTATGTCCCCTTTTCCCTTAGACCGTCACATATTTTTAATCAAATTTAGTAGTGTCACTCAATACATACATAACGATAAAAAACATCAACGTCATATATTATGTGGATTCCTAATCAGGCTGATGGTAAAGGGTCATGGGCAAGTACCCACCAAAACATACTCCAAAGGGCCCCAAAGTACTTCTGTTACGCGCCTGCTCTGGGTTTCAACATATTACTTTTATCTTCAAAAGTTGTTATCATTCTTTCTGGCCCGGATTTCCACACTTGTATTTTACTCCTTAAAATTGTGTTTGCACACTTTACGCGCTCTGTTTGCACAATTTTTACCTTATGTATTCATTTTAGCAAAAAGAAAGAAGCAGAGTTATCCATCGAATCGATAAATCAGCTTGAAGATGATAACGGAAATATTTGATGGGCGGAAAAGGCGGATAGGCGGTGTTTATTATGCAAAACGAATGCAATAATTGCTGGTGTATAGTTTATAAATGCGAGGTCTCAATGAATTGAATTGAATGTCAAAATGACTAGATAATGCAGAAAGCAGGTTTGACATTTCATGGAATTTCTGTTTATCCAAGATGAACTGGTTGAGAAGGATCCAAATGGATGTGAAAATTGAAAACTAAAGTTAAAACTTGTGAATTCGTCGTTGTTTGAAAGCATGTAAATTCGTAGACTTGTCAGCAAAGCTGTTCCGAGAAATCACAAACATCGGAAAAATCGGGAAAATCACTACCTTTGTGTTTGTAATCAGCTAGTCCAGTAAATTAGTCATCTGGCGATAATTCAAGGATGGCCACCAATTCTTGAATTCCTTGAATAGTTTATTTATTTCTATTGGATATGCTCATGAAAACAAGGTGACTTTTCAGGGTTGTTGTTGAATTCATAATTTTTTAAGATCCCGAACCTAACTAAAATTGTATGGCGTTAAATCCAACATACATTAAGATATAAACCCAGGCTAGATATAAATGTAAGAATCAAGGCTAATCTTGTCAATGGGCATGAGACCAGTATGTAGTGGAATCTGCTTATGGTCTGATTAGAAGTGATGCTTGGAAGATGTTTTTCATTTATTGCTGGTTGCGAAATGTTTCATCTGGAACTTTTACCTTAATGGACAAAGAAATGTCGGACAAATTTTTCGCCCGGACAACAGTGACGAAAATGCAATTTTTCAAACATGATAATAAGTAAAAATTATACGAATGATATCATATCTAAAATGTTTTAAAATAGCAATCGATGTGAACAATAGCTGAGCATCATTTTGTTGGTTACTTAAAAGTGTGTTATAATTCTAAATTCTTTTTTTTTTTATATTTTGATATATTTATAAGTATGACACCCAAAATCTAATACAGTAAATAACATTAGAACATGAATTTCTGGCGGTTAAAATTATTGTACAAAGGCATAATGTCGTTTGGCAATGCTTTTTACATATATCTCATTTAGGGTAGTGGATTTACATTATAACATAGTTATTTCATCTTGATTTAAATGATACTTTTATTATTTTTGTTTTGTTTCATAATCATTTTTTTACTTTATGATATGAAAATATATGTATAGGTCCAATTTTGTAAAATTTATATACTTTTTAGTTTTGTTGCTTGTTTTAAAATATTATAATTTGTACATAGAAAAGTAGAAGTTGTCATAGATATAACCTTTGGTCTTTTGTATATATTGAAATAGAGATTCTTCTTCTTTCTTGTATTCAAATTCGTTTTTGCCAACAAAACTTGGAACTAAACTTGAAATATTTGGTACACTAAAAAGGCTATTCCTATGGTGAAATATCCACTAAGTATATTAAAGTATTATGGAATGAATATACAAATATAATGTTTTTCATTTTACTGCTTGGACACCAAATTTTCGAAATCTAATTCGAAATTTGGTGTTTCGTGTAATGTAAATAGACCTTTCCCGACACCATCATTTTTAACGCCTCGTTTTTTATTTAAATTTGTCTTGACAACCAATTACCAACTGTATCATTGTTATCCCCTATCTGTATTATAATGTATCTGTATAATTTTGATTGATAGTCCATTGTCATGGCTATAATTTTGAAACGAGACCTAACTTGCTAAAATCAATCTCGAAAGAGGTGTATTGCATACCTTAAAAAATTTTAGAAACCGTATTTTTTTTGCGGTTTTTATTTCGCGAAATCGAGATAAGTTTTAAGTAAAAATCACGCCGAAATCGTACAAAATTATCTACAGTTAACCCTCGGTTTACCAAACATGGTTATTAAGAAAGCTCTCATAAAATATTTCGGTTTAACAAATTCCTAGTCAAGACGAACTAACTAAGACAAAATTCAACTGTACCTTTAAGGTAGATTCTACACTAATTTTGGAGTGAAATCCTTCTCCTTTATTTCGTCGTAGTTAATATTGACAGTACCTAGTTTCTAAAATAACAAAACACTCGATCAACTTCATCTTCCGTTCAGCAGATGTTGAAAATGAACGTAAAGAAATAAGTAAACATCGAAACTTTTCAAATTGACAATATAAATGATTTCAAGTATGTATATTCATTTCTAATTTTTTCACCCTACCAGTGGCCTTTAATAACACAACATTTATTCTCTTTGCTGTCTTATGTGGGTATAGCTAGAGCGCAAATATCATTTTCTTTCCAATGCTAAGAACTTTATTGCGCTCCTCTTCTTTACAGACCTCTTTCGAAAGAAGTACGGCAGGAAACTTTTTTTTTTCGGTGTCTCTTTTAATGGATAAATTTTTGGCGTGGATTTGTCTTGTTTCTTTGTTTTCCTATTACTTTTTATGAAAACAGTTAGAATGAAAAATTCTGCAGGGACTAACTTTCACCGAAGACCCCAAAAACTCACAAAATATTATGAATATGAGCAGTAACAGCAGTACCTCTCTTTAAGGTTGTAATATTCATTTTCTGGTTCACAAAACTTTAATTTTTGTTCATAATTTTTTACGTTTTTTCCTCTCGTTGGGAAAACAAAGTGAAAGTTGCTTTAAATAATATAGTCCAGTCATACTTTTTCCAGGTTATAAACCGTTTGTGACCAACTTTCAAGACTAAATATTTTGAACCAATGAAGATTCTAGAGAAGATAATTATGCATTTTGAAATCAGTTTTCCTATATGCCAATTTTGAAGCTAATTGTATCATGAATGAGGAAAACCTTTATTTTTTTTCACCTTAATTTTAATTTCCACTTCATTTTTCACTTTTTAGCGAAAGTTTTGGACCAAATTGACCAAGAAGTAACATCCGTCAATTGAAAATCAAAAATATTATTACCATCTTACTCAGCAAAGTTGATCACTTCGTCAAACTCCTATGAAATTTGACAAACTTTCAAATTTGGGACTAATGTGGCCCAAAAAATGACTTCTTTCAACTAAGCCTTTCAGTGCCGAAATAGTTGCAAATTTGGCCATTATTTGGATATAGATTTTTTTCTGACTGAGAACTGCTCCCTGGTGTCGGTTGTTTCGCAAAGCTCCCAGGTTGTAAAATATGCTTTATGTAGCATACCTTATTGGGACAAATATTGGCGGGGTTACAGTTTAGCGATTTTTGAGGAAATTCGCCAAATTAAATCTTAGCCAAAATTTAACAAAATTACCGTTCGCCGAAATAAATCATGTCTAAATTTCAAAGAATATACTATTTTTGATAAGAGAATTTTGAATATTATTGATGATGAAAAATAAACTTATTTATATTTAGAACATCATATCTTTTGTTTATATCTTTTGTTTTCATATAAAAAACTTTGTCTCATTGTGTTAGTCGCCGAAGTAACTCCCCGCCAAAATTAGCAATTTTTTCTATTCACCAAATAAGATTAACGCCAAATATTCCATTTTGGCCTTTCGCCAAAGTAAATCCTCATCAAAATTTGTCCCAATAAGGCATTCTATTTGAACACTCCGCAAAATTCTATTGACATATGATTTTTAGATGTTGGGAATCAAATTCGAAAATAATGACTTATGTTGGTATGCCTACTCATGTTGCTTTTCTCAAAATATTTCAGTCGCCAGAGGGTGTACCCATGTATTTCAGTTGGGGTGACAAAATTCCTTTTTTGGTGGACCTTCTCACGTCAAAGAATTTCATTATCACTCAAAAGAGTCGCTAGCTATTTTTTGTTTTGTTTTTCGAAGAAAAAAGCCCAACTCATCACAAATTTGTCCCAATTCTTTGGTAATTTTAACGATTGGTGCAGATTTTGAGGACCTTTTTTATTAATTCAGTGACTTTTTTCTTTGATTTTATTTTAGGAGCCCCCCCCCCCCCCCACCCTCTCCCTGTGACTACGCCATTAATAGTATTCATAACAATGCTATGGAAGTGTCACTTGGGTTTCTGTTTTGCTTTAACGCGCCCTTGTTGTTGTTGTTTTGTACTATTTTTCCAAAATACTCGCCATTCACTTCTAAATTTTTTAAACACTCAAAAATCATTTGCATCACCAAGTTTCGTATTTTTACAGCTTCAGTATACGAAAACTGTCTGCCTCTCACAAAACGAAGAAAACACTTAACGACTATTTTTGTTTTTCCAGAGGAAAAGCTGGAACTTAAGTTTACCTTGATACGGAAACATAGGTTATATTGATACAAAAAGCCTGGGGACGAGATTTATTTGTATTAGTGTATAAAAACCAATGAAGATTTTGAGATGACAACCACTATTGAAAGTTACAAATAAAAGTTTGATAATTACTGACAGGAAACCTTCAATTACAAGAAATTGTGAAATAATTATGGTAAGTCTTTTAAATTTTGCAACATTCATTTTATTTTTATTTTGTTCACCTCTTTTTGACGCATGATCTGTATCTCGTATCCTCCTAGCTAGTCTGTTTTCCTAAAGAGCCAAGAAAACAGGAAATATAAATTCGAAACTGGTAAATCGGATATAAGTGCCGTATGGGAATTGCAAGAAAGGACACCCTCTATAGCTGCACCTTTTTTTATCTTACGCCGCTACATCTAGTGACTTGATAGAGATAATAGACTAGCTAACTAGTCTGGTTCTCATAGAGAGATGGCAGCTTTTTAGATGTCAAAAATGATAGTAAAGATGTTTGAATCACAAAAGTTTCTATTTGCATTTATTTCAGTTGCCAATCTTGATATTGTCAATAATTGCTTTATCGAGTCAAGTAAGTATTACTTTTCTTTTATTTATTTTTTGCATTATAAGTGTATGTTTCTTGATTCGTTTTTATTCGAACAGCTGTTTATATGGAAATAGCCGCTAAATCAGAGCAGAGAATACTGAGTCTCAAATCCAGGTCATTTTGAGTGTCTTCAAAACTGATTAAACAAATGAAATAGTGAAATCCAACCATAACATTCTGCCAATTTTAATTCAACGTAAACTATAGCACTAAATAGTCTGGGATCGGAATACGAAATATTTACTATGCACTTCAAACAAATGCTTTTCTGCAGGCGAAAGAATCGATTGACTTGGAATTCGAAGAAGATGGAAAGACATATAAAGAGAAAATAATTTTCGATGAAAAATCTAACATCACTATCTATGAGGTGCCAAAACATGCAAAATTGGAGCAAACATCTTATCTTATTGATCGGAACGCTGTAAGTATATTTGTGCCGAAGACGTCGTTTGGATGTTGCTCGGCTCAACGGTCGACGATCTTGGGCTGGTTGGGATAACGCGATAGCTATTTAGAATACGTTTCTGCACCTTGAAGAAACAAAGGGAAAACCGAAAATAATTTTTGTTACTACGTGATAGGTCGGTTTAGAAAAAACTACAACAAAGATTTTTGACCGGCCGCATATTGCAGTTTTTACTTGTTACCCACGGTCCATCGAAAACAAATGGCTATAAGTGGGTTCAGTTGACACTTTCTCCTCACCAATGTTTTCCGATGAAAACCAAAAAACGATAAAAATTTAGGAAGAACAAAACGTCGAGACAACTTTGTCTCGATCAAACCAAAAATAATTATGAGACTTTACTATGGGGAACTCTAGTGCAGAGTAAAAATATTCCTTTTATGTTAGAATGTTTTATTTTTTAAGGGTATTGAAGTGATAAAGATGACAAACTTGAAGAAATGTTTTGTGAAGAAAATGCCAATTGGTGAACCAAGTAACAAGGATGTTAAACAAACATTCCAAAAGGTAGTATTCAAACAAACTTTTCATGTTCTTGTTTCTAAATCACTATGAACTATGTGAGTTTTGTTGGGTCTTTAGTTTAGAACCTATTAAGAATCTTTATAAACTTCAATAGGCTATTTTCTTAAGAAAATGTCTAAATTCAACTATTTCAACTTATTTTTCTGCTATAATTAAGAACCATTTAACAATATTTTTAGCTAAAAATTGAAATTCTCTTGCTCTAGAATCCACTGCATATATAACAAAGAATTTTAAGGAATATGACAATGCAAAAACCTATTTGAATAAGTTAAAACTAAGTATAGCTTATTCGGAAAACTCTTGTGCAAATAGCCGTCTTTGCTTCAGTCATTTTACAACTGCTGCTGTTGCACGTTATCGATGTTTTAATGAGAAAAGCGCTTCTGGATTTTTTAACTTTACATAATAACGGGTGTTAAGTTTC
The DNA here is from genome assembly GCA_032270445.1 of Darlingtonia californica. Classification (NCBI taxonomy): domain Eukaryota; kingdom Viridiplantae; phylum Streptophyta; class Magnoliopsida; order Ericales; family Sarraceniaceae; genus Darlingtonia; species Darlingtonia californica. Next base: position 1,550 of record JAUBWS010104365.1, on the reverse strand, counting down.
AAAAAAAAAGCAAGTTTTAAATTATGGATTTTGCACTTTAGATGACAATCGTTAATGATATGATTCAGTCAACTGGAACAATCCTTTCAAAAATGTCTGAGGTTTTTGCATTGTCATATTCCTTGAAATCCTTTATTGTAATTAGCAATAATTAGTTTGTACGAGGAGGTTCTGAATAGTCTCTGTAAACACTCGTCTCGGTCTCGTTGTTCAACGTGTGCGCGGTGTCGGGTGACGGTATTGTGCTTGCTGGAACCTTTCTCTATAAAGATTGCTGGAAACAGCCCAAGGAACCTCTACGAAGCAACAGTAGTCAGTAATTTTCCCTCTTCATACTCGGGACCTATGAATTTTTATTTTAGACTGGTTACAAATTCCCACTTAAAAAATACATGGTTGAAAATCATGATTTTGTGCCTGTCCGAAAATTGCTCTTATCTGAATTGTCCAAAAACGTCAAAGCATTTTGTTTGAACTACGAAATATACGAAGTGAAAGATATTTCAATCAAAGAATTGGAAAAACACGCCGCAAGCTTGTTAACAAGAGGTACGAACGTAACAAATAATTTTTAAACGACTTGATAGCATAAACTTTTGTACATTTAGAGAATTTATGCTACTGGATCGAAAATTTAGTGCAGTAAAAAACCATACTAAAAATCTATGTATAAATCTTTTAAAGCATGTGGCACGTGGATTCGTTGCTGAGTGGTTAAGGCGCTGAGCTTAGAACTCAGGGGTACTGAGTTGGGCGCTGCATGAGACTTTCAGTGGTGAAAGTTACCGTTGTTTACACAAGGTGTTTATAGGAAAGCCGGACACTTATTGATGACATTTCATAGACATAAAGAGGCTAGATAATTGTAAATAATAATAGCATATTTTTCACCCAGTCCTTTTTTTGGATATGGTTCAAATGACGGCGGCAACTAGGATTTTCTTGAGCGAAAATTTTGTTGGGAATATTCAAAGGGAGAACTTTCTATTTTCAAGGAATTTGTCAATCATGCTTGACTCTTTCACTACGATGAAAAATAAATTTGCCGATTTTCAACTTGAAAAATTCATAAACTTAGCCGAATAAGATGATCAAACTGACTTCGTTGGAAAGCTAACAACCCGCAGCCCACAGTAAAAAGGTAAAAACCTTAGGCGTTGTTTTTCTTTGGGTCACTCTGTTTGATTGATTACTTTCATATTTCAGCTCGTTCTAAACGTCAAAATGGCGCTATTTCAGGCAGCATTGGTTCACCCAGCTTGGATTTTGTTTTTTGTACGCCACCACCTCGAACTTTAATGAAGCTCGAATGCAAGTCGCCCAAAAAAGTCAAAGCCCGATGCAAGTTCCAACAAAAATCTTGCGTCTTCTCTATGATTTGTAATACTTCAGATTTAGCGAAGTGGAAATGCAACGGTGTTCCAAGACACATCTTCAACAGTTTGGTTTGCTGTGATCTTGTCTGTGCTTGATAAATTTTATGTCGGATAAAAAATCAGACGAATTCATTATGCTGTGTACGGACGCAGTCTATAGACTGCGGCGGTACG
>JAUBWS010104354.1:0-10522 GCA_032270445.1 Darlingtonia californica | reverse complement strand
ATCTCGTGAAGTAATTATTTGTCTTTGTTTTGCAATTTATAAGGTTTAAGCGATTACATGAGGCTACTAGCACTATTAGATCACTACTAGATCTTTATTGGTGACTTCCAAATAAAGATCTCACCTAATTGTAATGAAAACAGTCGTCAAAAAGTGAACAAATTGTCGCCAAGTCACAAAGTTTTTTTGAGACCTAAAAAGTTTGTCGATTGCTTTTACCGGTCAAGATTTGTCACCTACTCTTTAGTTATGCAGCGACACTTTTAATTCAACGTTTTTCTCTTTTTTTGATGAGAATGTTTTTGATCATGAGAATACGCATGAGAAAATATAAATCAAATTCAAAACTGTTCACATTCAGCAAATAAGTTTCTCATATTGAAATAGACTTTTTTTGCTTTACTCATCTTTTTAATGACGTATTTCGAAAATCTATGAAATAAATGCAAAAAATCTCTCCCTTTAAAATAAAATCCAAAAATACGGCAACAATTGCCCAATTTTAACGAAAATTGGTCGGTTCGAAGTGATTTTAAAGTGAGAAACTTTTTGGGAAAAAAGTGACTAATTTTTATCAAAGGTAACGTACAACGTACCATAGAAAGGTTGGTACTTATTGAATCTTAAAAGTTCTAAATGAATAAAAAACTTTCAAAGATAAAAAGATTCAAATAACGGCAAATAAATAAAATTTATAAAAAACTCACATGTGTTTAATTATTATTAATAAATGGATTTTACAGGTATTTTTCTTTAATAAATTGCTAAAATTATCATTTTCCGTCAACAAAAGTCTCAATGACTACAAATTATATCATAAAACAAATTGGAGTTCTAATTAAATATACTCAGAATTGAGTCCTGAGTTTTTTTTCAGCATTTATACAATTACACAAATAAAGCTATGGCTTGAAAACTATTTTCGGGATAAGTAAAAAGCTTCATACATGTCAAGCAAATGTTCCAATAGGAATGATTATATTATATTTTACGCCTGAAATAAAGATCTCAAATGTTTTTGTAAGGCAAAGTATTTTTCCTATATCTATATATACTTTACATGCGATTTTTTTCTTTTTCTTTAGGAAACTTTAAGTTGGAAAATGGCGCCCTGAAAGGTAACAACAGTCAAAGTTTGCTTCTTTAACGTTTTCTCCTTCTTAGAAGTACTGAGGGTTCTGAGAATACAGATTTAACTGGTCATTTTTAAAGCAGGGTTTTTGAATTCTATTTTTGAGATTTAAAACTACTATAAGGATGGTAGCATTGTCCTTTCAAGATATTTGGATGACAATAACTGAATTTCTAATTTCTAATTGTACACAACATTTTTATAAATAATTTTATTTTAAATAAGAAATAATAAAAAATGAACGGTTTTGTTTCATTAAAACTGTCTTTCATTTGTTATCTTGTAGAAATATTAGTACAAAAAGAACAAGAGATAAGTAAGTATTTTATTATAGTTCTGAACTTAAATTGCAATTTATTCCCCGATTTATTTTTGAGGTTTCTCTAGCTCGCAGTCAAATATATATTTTGTATAAAGGTGATAATACCGTTGTTACAGTAATTACTTTTAGGATATTTCTTTAACAAAATAAAATAGAAACAGAGTCATATTTTTTTCAAAAAGTGCATTAAATTACTAGTGCCCTAAAAACTGTAATGAGACATTAGCAGTTTCCTAAACTCACAAAAATAACAGACCGGTTGTTATATATTCGTTTAGAATTGCTAAAAGTTGAGAAGACGCAAATGCAGGGTAAGCTCGTGTTATTTTATTTTCCTTATACCGGTCTCATCCCTATGTATCTGGGCTGTTCAACTAACATTGTATTTCCCTTGCTGGTCTCGTTCCTATGTATGTACTTGAGCTTTTTAAGGTTTTTGTAGACTCCGGGGGGAGGGGGGTTATTCGTGGCCGATTGGTAATGCTAGAAACTTGAAATTTGGAAGAAGATAGCTCTTAAAAATACAATTTAAAAATCAAGCTCAATAAACAATGGTTGCCATGGTAAACTTATGAAGGCAGTACTAGGCGCTAAAACTGCCATAAATTTGCACCGTCGCAATGTTGAAATGGTGGCATCATCAAATTTTTTAAAAATTGCTCTGATTCTTCAAGAATTATTAAGAGAAGAATCTGTGGAAGTTTGAAGTTAATATTATCATCCTATCAAAAGTTATTAGTAGTTGAAGTTCCATTTTGTATTAGATAATGCTATAATCATGCATAACTAATGACATGTATGAGATAATTACCTCAAATTTTCAGAAGAAGTATTAATAAAATTGCTACAAAATTTCAAGTTTATATATCAAAAGTATTTTTAGAGTTATTAAAAATATTTCGGCTGTGGGCAAAAAAAGCCCCACTTCTCGGGTATCATAGGTTTAATATTTGAAAAACCTGTCAAATATACAGACAATAGTGATCAATACAAACAAGCCGTTCTAACATGGATTTATTTTTCATCTAATTTAGAAAAAATAGATGGTCATCTTTACATAGAAGGTAAAGAAATGTTTTTTTATATATTTGTTCTACCAACAGATAGTGCAAAATATCCGAATACGAGTTCCGTATATTATCGTATATAGACTAATTCCTTACATGTATGGAAGAAATAAATCTGTCATACAGATTTATAAGGGACATTAGAATTTCGCATTCTGCTGTGCATCGCTTGATATTGTTTTTCCGTAAAGGGTCTTCGGCGTGTTTTCAAGTCTTTTCAAAAGTTCATGGTGTAGTTTTACATTTTTTTTACAAATTATATTGTGTTAAAGTACATTTGATTCACCCGTTTCAAATCAAAATTGCTTTCTTTTATATATATTCAATCAACTTACATTATGTTTTAGACAAGCTCAAAATTGTCATCATAGGAAAAATGAAGGAAGTTGATAAATATAGTAAGTCTCCATATTACTTATCTTAATGTCACACTTCCAAAATGGTTTATTTCTGATTTTGTTAAACTGTCAGGGTTTTCAATACTGTTTGACTTATCTATCAATACTTATTGGAATGAAAATAAATTGAAAACAAAAATGTTTTTTTTCTTCATAACCTATTCAATTTTTAAATTTCATTCATTTTAAATAAATCTTTCTTTGGAATGAGCTGAAAGAAAGCTATTTCTATTTTTAATATATAATTTGTTTCAAAATTGTTATGTTTATTGGAGAATGAATGTAACTTTTGAGGATACAGACTCTACAACTGGGTGAGGCATAGGAGACCACTTTTAGTGATTTATTTGGACGGAAAGTCCACATTTTCCCACTGGCTCAAAGATGATAAATAAACGAAAAGTTAACCTTCTTTTAGAGATTTCATTATCAGCGAGCTGTCGTTAACAGTACTGATAACAAGAACAAATCGTCTGTACGAATTTTCAGAAACATATCGATATTTCTCCAGTCATAAAACTGAAAACTTTCATTTTACAATCGATAAATATTTATCTATAAAATTTCGGAAATGCCATCCTCCTCTTCTTCTCCCTTACCCTTAGAAAAGAGAATTAGCAAGCAACTAAAACGATAGAAAAAAAGAAAGAAAATTCCAAAATGTAATTCTATGCCTTTCAGAAATGTTAGCATCAGAAAGGAAAGCTCCTCCAGACAAGACAAAAACAACCCAGACCCCTCCACAACCACCTCCACAACCACCCTTCACATCCCAACTGCCACCGAGACCACCAAAGAGAAAACATGATATTTGCACCCAAACACACGGTATGTTCTAATTAGTCTACTAATTTGTCATTATCTTTAAAAAAATATAGTTTTGAGTAATATCTCATATGCTTGTTTCTTAACAGCATCTTCAACTGTAACATTTTGATTGTAATCATTTCTCAACGTTCTCATAAGAGACAGTAAAAATGAAAAAGCAGCTGAAAGAACCGTTCCACATTTAAAACCGTAACTGAAGGTTTAGATATAATTTTCATAACAAGAAAGGAAGTCTAGGGTTATCTTTTTGAAAATGTAGACTGTCGCAGCTTTTCTTTGCGTAAAGGTTTTCAAAATTTACTTCCTAAAATGTAGTTTTTAGATTGTTTTTCTCTCGAATTTTTTAGTTTGACCCTTAGAACACACTCAAAATTAGAGTCGAAATTTCTAGCAAATGGAAACAGGGAAACTAGTTCAGTTTAGAACGAGAATTAAACTCGTTTTAAGATCTCACAGAAGACAAATAGGGTGAAGTGGCGGTATTTAGGAGATATAAGCGTTTAAAGGCATACAGTGGTAATTTTGTTCCTATTTATACGATATCCTTGCTCTTAAGGGTAAAGTCGTTTTTTTTGAAGCTGAAATTTTATAAATAATCTATTCAAAATCAATGATACAGAATTGAATTAGTTTCATGTTATTTTAATGAATATTGGTGGGAAAAATCAGTACTTCATATTTTGTTCGTGATATATTGAAGTATTTGCTATTTTTTAGAACCTTCAAAACGAGCCACTTCAACCCAAACCCGTCCCGATACTATCCGTCCACCTACCCGATCCAATGGCCCACTTTCCCGACCCTTTGTAAGAAAAAAAACCTTCCAAGATGCAGCCACCCAAGTTGATTTAAGATTCATTGATGGTAAGATTCTTATTGAAACCTATAAAAGTATTGTATTAAAGTAGCTTTTTTGAAATTCCAGATTATTTCAGCCTTACATTTATCTGCTATTTGTGAATTCTTTACTATGGTTTAACGAAGCAAATATGTTTAGTATTTTCGTAAAAAACATTGTAATGCAGAGAAGAATTGTTGATGTTGCTTTAAACGTTATTTTGGTTTTTAGTGATCATTTTTTTTTATAAAAATATTTTTACTCGTTACACACAGATATTGAACACGCTGATATGTTCTGCACTGAGGGTGATTATCTAATCGAATAGCTTCTGCCATTTCTAATAAAATAACTCGCTTTTCACATACAGTGTGTATCAAAAAAATTTATCCAAGGTTTTTGTACGCATTTTTGTTGTTAAATATTTGCTAACATTTTGCGATTCTTATATCAGAAAATAGGTCTTTTTGAGATCTATCCGAATATGTTATTCTTTTAAAAATTACTTTTTCCAGGTAAGTTAAATTATTTTCTCAAAGGTCAATTAAAGGTTTTCACAATAAAAAACATTTTAAATACAATGAAGGGCTATTTAAAATGTTATGAATTTAATTACTTCTTTTATTTTCGAAATTCGTATCGAACAAGTTTTAAGTGATAATTGCTGAGAGACTTAAGCACACCAGAGGTATTTTTAAGAAATTTGAAGGATCTTGATTACCAAAACAAATAAATATTTAGCGAATAAACGACGTTCAATAACCTTGGATAAACGTTTTTGATACACACTGTATTTTTCTAATTGCGCTATAATCTTGCAAAAGTAAAATGACTAAAGACAAAAGATTGAAATACCTTCTCTTCTTTGTTTGGGTAAAAATGCCCCATAGCTTCGAATTGGCAAATCAACTTTTAACTGTTTGTAGCTAAAGTCAATACAAAATAGGCGAGACGAAAATTAAAATTAAACCTTATACCCGTATAACTACTCATGATAAAATAGAAAGAATGAAATCATTATTTTTCTATGAAAATGACCTCACGTCATGAAATTTGTATTGACAAAGGATGCTGAAATTTTTTCTTATATTAGATTGCAAAAAAAAAAGTTTCCTACCAATGATTAAAGATATCGACTATAATAGAGTATTGAATGAATGAGTCGTATTGTAACTCCAGACATAATCAATTGTAATATAGCCCATAAACGTTTTTACATGTGTGAAGAACACATTGACAGAAATGCAAAAAAACCGTGAATTTCATCATTTCTTCATAATTTCTATTTGCTAATGTCCATTATCTTGCTTTGCAATATGTATACTTTTGTTCGCAATCAGTTGAGCTAGGATCTGACAATGTCTGTGTGTTTGTTTTTGTGTGTTTCTATGGTTATGTGTTTTGGGCAGTGGAGTTAATTGAGCCGAGCATGGTGAGCGCGTTACTATATGGCAGGAAATTTGTGGTCGGAATTTATAGGCTTTCAAACTAATCCGGAAAAAAATACGGAAAAGATAATGAAATATCTATTCGATTGGTTTTCATACATAGTATTTTCTGTCCACTTGTTTCTAATTGGAACCCTCAACTTTCTTTCTTTACTCGTTGTTATAGATTATGTTCATCAAATGAATGTGGAAATGGGAAACATTGGGAACCCTAAAGTAAGTATTTTATATTTTAATTAGATCAATTTGATACTATAAGGACTCGTAGTAAAGAGAACAAGCTAGGTCTTTAGTTACCAAACAATGATGCGTTCAATTTTGATTCTTTTAGATGATGATACCAAGGCCTTGGTGAACCGCTGTTCCCAATGCTTCCCTTCCCAAGACTCCATGATAAACTATGTCATATGAACCAATATATAACATTATTATTATTGTCCCACTGGTCACAATCAATGGTATGGCCCATCTTAGAATTAATCCTGGTTGATATGACCGAAAAATAATTCGATTTTAATCTAATTTCATGAAGAATATCTGCAGATAAACTCTCCGTCAGCATACTATGTTTCCAACTAGCATCTTTCATCGAGCTATGATCACTGCAATAAAACCACTACTACGTTTTCACCATATCCTCCAAAATGCTTAATATGGACAAATACAATACATATGTCCGTAAAAAATGTTCCCGTTTTCAAATTTCATAATGATGTTTATTGATGGTTGATAAAGGACAGATGCTTGAACTTCTTTTGGATGAAACTGTTGCTGATATTCAAATCAATGATATTCTATTACACTTTCCTACTTCCATCGATAGAGAACTTGTTATATTCTTACCCAAACAATGATTTTGTATACATCCATTCAAAAACTATTGCTGATAAGGGATCGCGAACAAACTCTTTTGGATATTCAAACTGACAATATAGCTGCAAGTATTCTCCTTCCTTGTTGATGGATTAAATGATACTTGTGTTTCTGCTTCACGTTATTCTATGACAAATTATTGGTCAGAAAATATTGCCGCAGATATGCTCTTTACGAATAAAGAAACGAATTATCCTGCCTTTGTTGCATACCGTTCCAGATTTTATTCCTTGATGAAATCTTGCTGAGATTCATTAAAAATAATTTTGCTTCCATTCACTGCACTGCTTCTTGCTAAAGAAGCTAATGCTTGTGCTTCAGCTGCATGTTGTTTCAGTGTATCACCAACGACAATTGTTGGTGAAAAACTAATGCGGCAGATATTCTTAAATTCTTGACAAATGAAGAAACGAATTAATTAATAAGGAAGACCTCCGCGAGGACTAATCAACGTACTAATAGTTCTTATCATACCATTCAAGAAATACCTGTTCGATGATGCAAAGAAAAACAAGAGGAAGAACTAGAGTAAACTCCAAACATTAGGTATGTATCTAGTTAATTGTTTTTCATACTCGTGGTTAATTGCTTAGCTTAAAAAGCTTGTTTACCAAATTGTCGAAAGAATAAGTTACCAACTTACAGCGTCAAGATTTATTAGTATTGATTAGGGCTTTTTTACTGGTATCTAAAGCCTACAACAGCTAAAACTTCAAATTATCACTTAAACATCTGAAATAGAATAAATCTTGCAAATTAAAGTTATAGTCTGAAACTTGGTATCCTTCAATAATTTTCTGCAGGTGCGACTGAAGCATTTTTCAAGTTGTGCGGCAAAATAATGATTTAGTTGAAAAATGCCATGGTTGAGCGAAAACGAAGATTTTACATTTTTTTACAGCTCTTTTCCCAACATAATATTTTCAAATGTAGCTGTCCAAATAATATATTTTTTATTCTATGTAGGATTAGCAAGAAACATTGAAGTACTTAATTCGGTTAATGATGAAACTCTACAATTTCGTTTAGATTTCCTAAAGATATTTGGCATCAAGAGCATAGATCCAATAAGAACACACAAATCACAACAATGCAATTAACATTTTTGAAGTTGAATAGCAGCAAGAACTTATTTAAATTTCATAGTTTTGGTGCTATAAAGAAGAATGGGGAACTGTAAGGACCCGGACGTCTAACAAGAACTCACTTGTACTTAAAAATTCTTTAAATGGAATCATTTTGTAATTGAATGTTCGGAAAATGGGAGAAGAATTTCCTTTCCATCCAAAGATAAGAGAAATATTATTCACATTATGGTGAACAACAAATGAAAAGAAAAAGCAAACAAGAAATGCGACATTAAATGACGTAGGAAATCTGCAATTACTTCAATCTAGTAAGTCAAAAATTCACAAAAATAAAGTCGTCTAGGTTTTGCAAAGTAAAGTGACGAGTGATTGAAATTTTATATCATGAAACAATTTTATAAAGAATGCAAATTTTATTTATATTATTTTTTATGTTGAAAAATAGTAAAAGGTTAAGATAATTTGGTAACAACATTTTTCGATAAATTTAATGTAAAATCTTGAGGAATTTGAGTTGCTAGAATTCGGTAATTGACGTAACCCCATGAATTCGTTTAGATCTCTTTTGTTGCATCAAGATCATAAATGAGTATTGAAATTGCACGCAAAAGAAGAATGCGGTTAGAGTTATCGAATGTAAACTGGCATACAAAGATATTGACGGCTATTATGGGAAGATATTTCGATATGATGGTACTGCTGTGACACAGAGACGCTTTAACAGAGCTAAAAAAAGACAATCCTTTTGAGCAAGCTTGAAATAAAATGCTTATACAAAACAAAAAGTCGGAACATCTACCTGAGAAGAAGTGACAATACGTTTCACATAGTTATAAAAAAAGTAGAAAAACAAGCATTGCCTTAACAAAGTTGACAAAGAAATATGGATACCAAGTAAGTCAAACTTGAATGCTCAAATCTTTAAAAACTTTCATAAAAATATTTTCTTCTGACAATTTACTTAAGGAATGCACGGTATTTCTCTTATCACTGTGTAATATTCTTCGAGCAAAGGACACTAGCCAATAGTTTAATATTTTATTAGCAGGCTTGACTACATTAAACTTCACTTTATTCATTCGATACTGATAAAAGTTTGAAGTTTCACTACAAAACTTTAATATTCGCTTTATAAGGACGCATTAAAACAATATTTCAATAAAACAATTACTGATTAAAACATTACATTGTTGACATTTTTATTCTATAATTGATAAAAGCTAGTAAACAAATTATATGGCATCATTTATTCATCAAGTTTTACTCTGATTTTATGATTAATAAGCCAGTATGAAATGAAGAGCAATGGCAAAAGAACATTCTTTCGTTCGACATCGGGGGGAAGTATGTTGGTCGCCCGAAGAAACGCTGGCTTGACAACATCAAGACAGATATGGCGGCCCTCAATATATCAGAGAACCTTACAGCTGACCGTTCTACCTGGCGGGCAGGTGTCAAAATAAGGAGGCGTCCAACCGCAGCTGCTGGGAACAGAAGACGTTAAATCGTGCAGTAAGTAAGTAAGTAAGTATGAAATAGATAATCGAATGAAAATATAGTGTTTCAAGAAATTTGCAATTTTTACGAAACGTACGGTGTGTTTCAACAAATTTGAAACAAGTTTAATTTAATTTATACTGCTAGAAAGCTCACTTTATAAGCTTTCCATTAAAGTAATTCTCTACTCAGGGAAATGTAAAAAGAAAAACATTTTCCGGAAATCTTTTTTATGGTCAATAAAAAGCTAAAACAAAAAGATTTTTAATTTCAACTGTTTTGAATTTCTCCTACCGTGTTTTTTATTCATCATTCGTGTTATTTTTGACACTGTAACAATTTTGTCTTTCCCACAATAGTACAATAGGATAATTTCTCATTGAAATTAAGTGTTATTAACTACCGAATCGAAAAAAGAAATCTTGATATTTTCCAAAATAATCATATCTATGGGATGAATTCTATATTGTTGGAAAGCTTAGTAAGACATCTAACTAAGGCTATAAAAACCGTATAAAACAATCAAATAGTTTAGAAGATATATCTGCTCAAAATTTGAGGTTACTTTTTCTTTTGGGACACGCTGTACAGTGTTTATTAAAGAGAATTATCCAATACTTATTTTTCTGCAAATACTTATCAAATTGTTGCGATCTTTATATTTAAGGGTAACCTGTCTTCAGCACTTTCTAAAAGTATAAAAGTTATTGAAAAATTATTTTTGATTCGTACCATCATTCTCTTAGGGGCTGTTCATATCAGTCCGCTTAACCGGTATGGCTCGGTTAGCAGGGCTGAAATTCCCTTGTGTTCATGTGATGTTTTCTCATTTATTTTTCTCTTGGTTTTTTCAAAAAATTGATTAAAGTTATGATGTAGTCACGTGATATTTGTTTACATTTTTCTATTGTTTTAAAAATAGAATATGCGCATAACAATGTTTTTCAGCTCGGCTATCCGGGGTTGAGCTGCTTTATGGGAAAATGAGCCCGCCTTTCTGAGATCTTTGCTGAAGTTAGTAGTATCAGCTC
>JAUBWS010104343.1:0-10522 GCA_032270445.1 Darlingtonia californica | reverse complement strand
AGTGAAATTTTGTCGATTCGTTAAATTAGTGCTCGCGAAATAAAAAGTCGGCAAAGTTGCTCTTCTTCATTTTTCATAAAAGTATCGTTTGAAAGATAATAAAGAGAGCTTTACATTTATATTAAAACTACAACGATATACAGTAGATATTTCTAGCAAAGATTGCATATATTCTCTCTTTCCAATTTTGTGAAACACACTAAATGGTTTTAATTGTTTTTTAGTGCGTACAGATACTAGATACACATGCACCTTTCTTATTAGCATTAGTCTCTGGCGTTGATTTTTTTGTACATCCCACTTAGCATTTTTGTAGTAATTTTGTTTCAAAGTACGTGAACGCGTGAACGTACAAATATTATTTAAAAACAGGAATACATTATTAACGTGCAAGTCTTGATTATTAATTTGCAACCCCTGTATATTTTTGTAGTGCCATTTTTGGTGTCTTTAGAGCTCATTTACCGTCACCTTTTAGTCGAGAAAAAAACCATCCCAAGAAGCAAACTCACAAATTATTTACTATTCAGCAAAGGAAGGAACTTTAGAATCCAAGAATCGAATTATAAGGAAAAATATTTTCCAAGAGATCACAAGTATATGATTTTAAGTGCAACTTATCATCCAGTCAATAGTTAAGTCATCTCAGTCGGTCAAAAAACCAAAAAACGATTATGAACTGAAATTTCATTCTTGAAGTCCCCCGTTTTTGAAAGTATTCCATGAAAGTTATTGCAAAAGTTTCCAGTTTTTGTCACAAATTTCGCGTTTTTTTTGACACCAATGTCACACATGTCGTTAAAGTAATGAAAGCTTTGTTTACTCGGACATCAAATCCTGCAAGCTCATGATTGACTTGAAATGATGTCACCTTGTCACAATATTGATTGTTGTTTTAAATGGATTATCACTTATCAATCTTACGTGATCTTATGCATGACGCTTTTACTTTTCGTTATGTTTGGATCTATCTGAACGATGTTCGCCTTTAATTACTCCTACTGGAAACTCCTACTTTTATAGTGTCTAAAAAGTGTCTCGTTGAAGCCCATGCTGAAGTCACGTATAGCCTCTCATCAAATTTGCACATGTAGATCCCCTTTAATACTTAACCTAGGATGATTAACCAAAACCTCAAGAAGGTTTTCTGTCAGCATTTCTAAGTGTTATATCTGAATTTTTTTCTAAAGGCGCTTTCTTTTTTGTTTATAGATTTTGTCGTGTTTTTCACAGAATAATTCCTACTATAAAGATGCAAATTTGAAGGTAAGTAAGTAGCTATTTTATATTGATAATTGGTTTTACAGACACTTATTTAGGACCTATTATGACGTAATCTAACTTACTAGAGCTCGCGAGTATCGCTTATATTTTCCCCTGGCAAACAGTTGCAACCGGGCATAACGCTTTTATAGTATTTTTTAATTGTATTTTTTAGCTTATTGTGAAGAGGGCCCATAAAATGTGTAAAAAGTTCACTAAAATTGCAAATTATTAGTACAATTTCTTTTTTCTTCGAAAAATCATAATCAATATGAGATTCTTTCTTTCGAGACTTCGCGATATTTTTGTGATACCTAATTTGAAGTCATAAACGAGTCGAAATTGACTCGTAAACCAAGAACTTTCCAAAATAAACCTTGCATTTTCCTTATATAATATGTCACCAGTATCTACTAATAAGGGTTCAGTCACCTTCACAGCATTATTAACCCCGAGTTATTGTAAGTTTGGAGTTTCACTGACGCCATGAGTTCGCAAAATTTGCCAAACTAACCGCTAAATTTAGTCAACATTTCCTATTAGCCCCACTGTAATCAAAATATCGATATAACATCAAAAATTCCTAAGGCCTGCTTTATGCGGCCGCATTAACGTCGCGTCGAATGTAAATCTGTAAGCCTGTACTTATAAAGAAGACGTTGTACTGTAGTTTTAGTCAAGTGACGTCTTCATCTTATGAGCAGGCCGCTAGAATCACATTCGACGCGACATTAATGCTTCCGTATTAAGTAAGCCTAATCTATCTCCAGATATAATCTAGGGCCGGCGAAACCAGGGGCCTCCCCCCCCCCCACTTTTTTGCCAAAAAAAGAAGAAAGAAAACAAGAAAAGAAAGAGAAAAAAGAAAAGAGAAGAGAAGAGAAAAAGAGACAGAATGTAAGAGTAAATATATCAAATAGTGTTCCTAGATTATCTAAATTTATTTTTGTGCTCCTAAAACATAAAGATATAGCACTTCTTCATGAATTTCTGAGGTTTGTTTAATAGTCAAATATAAAATTTAGATCACGTTTTAGCCAAAGTAGACCCCTAATATTCAAAATATTTTCTTGGCCCGTTGGCCCCAACCGGTGGGGCCTCCTCAGTCACTATATTATATGCCCTCCCCCCCCCCCCCCCCCACTTTCGAAAACGATTCGCCGGCCCTGTAATCCCTGCAAAATTACATTCTGGCAAAACATTCTGACGTCGCGCCTGTACGAGTTATTTTTAGCTGATGAAAATCAAAGTAAATATTTTAACAGCAAAATATATATTTGCTTAAACCATGTGCGAGAAACGCCGAATCGTCGTCATTGTGCACAAGCTTAGTAGTTAACTCGCTGCGTTTCGCAGAAAGTTCATGCAGCGTTTTTTCTCATTCTTCTTTTTATGCGAAGAAGGTCCAGCAAACAAGGCATTTCGCCGACCATCAACTGAAATAAAGTTGCGAAACCTCTGAGTTCAAGAGCTCTCTTTTATTATATCATTATTTATATTATTATTTTCTTGGTCTTCTTCATTTATAACAGTTTGGGAAAAGTTGAATAGGCTCTCCTCAGTAAATTGATAACAACAATGATAATGATGATGGTTGAATTTTCTTGAATCATGATCCGTAGAGTTAGCAAGCTGGCCTAATAAGTAAATAAACGTATTTCTTGGAATTATTGCATTTTTCCCATTAGTACAAACAGGATGCAGCCTAGTCTATCAGATATACCACTCCAGGCATTTTGCCTTCCTCTTGTCTATAGGCTAACGTTCAAAACCGAGCATGCGCAGTAGCTATTTCTACCATAACAATAGTATCACCACAACATCATGAAAAAGAGCCAATCACGTCGCTTTGTTACGCGCACTATTAACCAATCAGCGTGACTATTTTTGACAATCGAAGTTTAATGTTTATAGTCCCCAGACTCCCGACTTACTTGGTTTCGGACGTTAGCCTATAGACTAAAAAGAGGGCAAAAAAGCCTTGAACAGTTTGTGTAGACTAGATGCAGCCGTGAAGTAAGGTGATTGGTTCTTTACAATCAAGCATAATATACTTTTCTATTCACTACAAATGATGTAAGACAAGTTGTAACCACTTGTTTTGAAATCTATTTATTCGTTTCAAACCATTCATCAATGAAGAACTATTCATCTCTTTAATTTGAAAATCTCTCCATTATTTACAAGACTCCAAACCTAAGTAATTTTGAAAATCTTGTGCAAGGTTGTTAAAAAACTCGTTTTTAAAATCCAAATATGTAAGCTTTTTTTCTAATAAATTATTCAGAGGGCTTTGTAATGAAGTTATGTTCAAATGCAATTTCGATCTCTTGAATTAAAGAATAGTGAACGAGGAAAGATTGTCAAAAATGGTTGTTTGATTTTGTATGCACGTTTTATTTTTTATAAGAACAAACCATGTAGAACGTAAGGCTTCAAAAGGCTATTTGCGTGAAAAAAATTATGAATTCAATGATTTCAACCTGATTTTTGCTTTAATTTTTAAGGAGAATTTAAGAACATTTTTTTTGGAATCCTAAAAAATTAAGAGCGTTTGAAGGCTTTCTCGAAATTGGATGTTCTTATAAAAAAGTATAGTATTGAACCGAGTCAAAAACTGACAAATACTGACTTTATTTTTTCTCTAACGAAAAATTTGATATCGAATAAATATCTTTAAAGTGGCTTCTTTAACTCGCAATAGATTATTATCTGCATCATAAAAATCTAGTTATCTGATAGTTTGATGAACAGGTTTAGAGCATTACCTCAATAGAAATTTCTTTTTATTCACTTTTTGGTAGTATTTTGCTGGTCAGACTTTTAGAAACGCTATGTATTCTGATAGATCGATTTATCTGATCATTACATTGTAATTCCTGCAGGATTAGTTACATTGATAACACATTTTAAATTCCTACTCACAGCGTCAAAACTCTACCAAATATGGTTCGTATATTACCGTATATGGATTAAGGTCTGTTTTTTGTTCATTGCAATAATTCTTTAAACCAGTGTAACTTCTTAAATACTTTATCCAGATTAATAACTTTGGTATCGTTGGATAGACTTCAAACAGCGGAACATTTTAGTAAAATTTTTGTTTAAAAAACGAAGAACTCAAATTGAAGGAATTGAAAAAGAAAAATTTTTTTTACTGAAACAATGTAAATGCCGGAATTTTTTATACTAAAAAACCTGAATCTTTTGCAATATAAAACCTTGCTTCAATGCGAAATTTTGACTGAAAGTTTGGAGGCGAAAAACCCTGTTTTTGCCCGTTTTTGACAAAAATTACCTCCGAATTTCCAGCTATAACTTTGCACTGAAGCAAGATTTTTGTATCTTTATTCACATTTGAAATTGCAAAAGATATGAATTTTTATTTAAAAAAATTCTGGAATGTACATTCTTTCGGTGAAGTGTTCATTTTCTTCTTCTTCAATTTCTTCAATTTCAGTTCTTCGTTTTTAAACAAAAATTACTAAAGAAAATTTTTTATTTGGGTCGAGCATTTAGGAAGTTACACTGGTGTAAAGAATTGGCACAATGGATAAAAAAACAGAATTTCATTTCTTATGGAAAGAATATACCTTATCAGGGAAAATTTTGTCGGGGAAAATTTTCGTCACTTGCAAAAAATTTCGTTACTTTTCCCCGACGAAATTTTCCCCGATAAGGTAGCCGGAAAGATTAGCTGTAGACGTATTCTTCTTAGCAACGTTATTTCTACACGGAAGCAGTATTCTGCGAATATACTTAGATCTGTTTTCTAGCTATCGAATCTTCTCACTTCTCTAACTAGCCAATCTTCGTCTTACTCTAAGAGTAACGCTGTGTTTTCAAAAAGTGTAAAATTTCAAAGATTTTACGACTTTGATTTCATGACAGTGGATTGAGATAAACTAGTTCAGTTTGGTATCATAAGAAAGCTCTTTTTAAGTTCTTTAAAATCTTTCAAGGTTATGTGGGCTAGTTCTCAATCGTTCAGACAGAACGATTAGACGATAAGACATGTTTGGTCGTATTTGGAGGCACATTTGCGTATTTCGGTTTATAAGGGTTAGTTTAGGGAGGTTCAAACTTTCCACGCATCTTTCACATTTTTGTTTGTAGATGTCTGTTGGTGCGTTTCGGCATATTTATGATCCATGACGACCGTCAGAAATATCTTTGATGATCGGAAATATGTATGAAACGAGTACAGACCTTATGGTTCGTAGGAGCGATATCTATATTAATATGATAATAAGAATAATGCGTGTGAATATATTCACGAAAGTTCCAAAATGTTTCCGTACTCTTAACAATACTCACAAAGGGGTAAGAGTTCAAATGAGCCAAATACTATTCACTTGTGTTTGTGACATCGTTAATGTTTGGGCAAGATATCATTCTATT
Organism: Darlingtonia californica; assembly: GCA_032270445.1. NCBI lineage: Eukaryota > Viridiplantae > Streptophyta > Magnoliopsida > Ericales > Sarraceniaceae > Darlingtonia > Darlingtonia californica. The sequence continues at coordinate 4,858 of JAUBWS010104343.1, read as the reverse complement.
TTTTACGGGAGAGCGAGCGTGTAGCGCGAAGTGTATCTCGTTTTCATTTCGTCGGCGGACTCCTCCTCCTACTTTGAGTTTCTACATGGTTTACCTGACACGGATAATAAATACACGTACATCACACGCGTAACTTAGAGTGATTTGCGTAAGGCAAGTGCAAGCTGTGATTTATATTACAGACCAGAATGTTACTGATTAGTTATCAGTTTTGGGTTGTTCATATAAGATGTTTCCTTTGTAACATTAAAAAGTAAGTTCTAAAACTTTTTTATTTTATCATTCTGTATTTTTTTATTGTATTAACTTACCTTTTCAGGTACCGATTTCCTATTAAACCGCTGTATCACTGATAGGGTCTGCGGTGGCAGTCATTGTATTGCCTGGTCCACGTACCAAAATGTTCTAGTTAACACAAACTTATCACGAACCAAATTTGTTTTTGTGTAGGTGAATTGTTCTTTTGCCAAATTTGTCCTGTTGTGGTTGACAAAAAGCCACGTACTGCCACGTAAAATTAGCAATTTGCTATTGTTGGCAAAATTTATTTTAAAACCTTTGAAATGTCATATTTTTTATTAAAATTTTGACAAAATTTTTTTCTAAGAACGGAATGCTCTAGTTACGGTTGCTATTCTGCCAGCTAAAGCTGTTCAAGGTTCTTTCCACCAAGGTAACGTTAATTTATTTGGCCATACAGCGGGTAAACTGCACATTTTGTTCGCTTTTTTCTATTGTTTTTACACTTGTAAAACATCCATCTCGTTGGAACGTTGATGATCTAGACTGTGTTGTTACCCAGGGTGATGCTGTTTACAATAGCCTAAATGTTGACTACTATCTGTCAGTTGCAGAACTTCCCAGAATGATCAATATGTTTACATTTCCTGTTCAAGTTGATTTTTGGGTGAACGGTATGGTGTAATTAGTGGTACGACAACTTATGAACTATTTCGGGCTTGAATTTGAACTTAACTATGTAACGGTTATGAAAGAGAATGAACATATTGATTTGTCAACAGAGTACAGCCTTTTTAAGCATCGTCTCAGATCTGCTACTGAATCTGCAAAAGAAAAATGCCGCAAAAGAAAAGCAACTGAAATGTGATACTGGTTCAAGGATTGATATTATCAGGAACTTTAAGACTGCAGTAACTGTAGGACCTACTTATTATATATATTGACCGTAGTCTGTATAGGAAAAATTCTTAACATGAGTATTTAGTACCAATACCGTTGTTGAAAATAAGGACTTGCATTATTTATTCACATCTGAATTAAGCTCAAATGGGAAATATTACATTTGCATAACATGTGACAAAAATGTTTTTAAAAATATAATTCCTTGCCAAGTTGTCTATAATAAACTGAAATTAGATGAATTGCCTGCCGAAATTATGAACCTAAACAGACTTGAGAAAGTTCTCATTTCAAAACGACTCCTGTTCAAGAAAATTTCGTTTCTTCCAAAGGGTCAGCAGCCTGAAATCCAAGGTTCTGTATGTTACCCCGAACACGTTAAAATCCAGCAGCCTGAAACACAAAATATCTGTTCTTTCTATCCAGGTAATTCAAAAATAAAAATTTAAGGGTACAAAAACACAAAATATCTGTTTTTTGTTTCCAGGAAATCCAAAAAAATCTTACATGGTCATAATAGGTTTCAGAACACATCCATATTTTCCAGGAGACCGAAAGATCTCTCACGAACACATTGAAATTTCCAGGAGACCGAAAAATCTCTAACGAACACATAGAAATTTCCAGGAGATCCAAAAATCGCTCGAACACATCGTAAAATTACAGGCTTTTAAGGGTTGTGGTAGCATGTCTTCATTGTCCACGCTTTTCTTATTGATTGGTCATTGGTTAGGCTTATAGTCACATTGATTTTACCGTCCCTTGATCACCAGGGACATGTGGATCTTTAGGCAAACTTAAGATTTAAAAAAGAATTATGTCATGTTAAAAAGCTTGATATAAGGACGAACAAATAATATCATTAGGTATATAAATGTAGTTTAAAATTTTTGAGCAAATTTCAGGAAGTTAGAATTTCAAACACTCATCTCTAGATCTAGGAAAGCTAACATAATTAATGACGTAATGCAATTTTGAATTTTACTAGCCTCCAATTTTTTTAACTTAAAAATGGAGGATTAGTTCATCTGAAAGAGGGTAAATTATAAACAATTAAAATGTCACAAGCAATTTGTTTGTCTAAATTTAATCTATGCTGATTATGATGGAATTTGATGAATTTGACACAATAATGTATAACAATAATTATCATCTATGAATATTTTCTAAAAGTATGTTCCAATGTTTTTACAGTTTGTAATGATTCTTATTTTTCATTATGTTATTATTGAGGTCTTTCAAGCTACACTGCTCTCCCGTTTGCAACTGTACAGTTTCTTGTTTAATAAAAGTAATGCCTTTGAATTTCTATAAAATTCTAAAAAACAAAGTTTTGGATATTTAGCCTGTACCAGACCCCGTATCTGGACGGGAAACGATTTTCCTTGCCGTACTTAGCTGCATCAAGGAAATACCTAAAACATTATAATATGTACCATGAAGCTTTCAGTATTTCTCCTCTCGAAATTTGAGTGCTTTAGAGCCAATCTAGACGGGGTCATGACTGTCACTGAGTCAAATACAGTTCACTTTACAGAAGCATCCAACGAGCCCAAAATAGAAAATACCTGTTGTTTTTTTCCAGGAAGGTCACTTGGACAAGGAATCTAGCCCCAGCCAAATGGTCTTTGAAATCCAAGGTTCTGTATGTTACCCCGAACACGTTAAAATCCAGCAGCCTGAAACACAAAATATCTGTTCTTTCTATCCAGGTAATTCAAAAATAAAAATTTAAGGGTACAAAAACACAAAATATCTGTTTTTTGTTTCCAGGAAATCCAAAAAAATCTTACATGGTCATAATAGGTTTCAGAACACATCCATATTTTCCAGGAGACCGAAAGATCTCTCACGAACACATTGAAATTTCCAGGAGACCGAAAAATCTCTAACGAACACATAGAAATTTCCAGGAGATCCAAAAATCGCTCGAACACATCGTAAAATTACAGGCTTTTAAGGGTTGTGGTAGCATGTCTTCATTGTCCACGCTTTTCTTATTGATTGGTCATTGGTTAGGCTTATAGTCACATTGATTTTACCGTCCCTTGATCACCAGGGACATGTGGATCTTTAGGCAAACTTAAGATTTAAAAAAGAATTATGTCATGTTAAAAAGCTTGATATAAGGACGAACAAATAATATCATTAGGTATATAAATGTAGTTTAAAATTTTTGAGCAAATTTCAGGAAGTTAGAATTTCAAACACTCATCTCTAGATCTAGGAAAGCTAACATAATTAATGACGTAATGCAATTTTGAATTTTACTAGCCTCCAATTTTTTTAACTTAAAAATGGAGGATTAGTTCATCTGAAAGAGGGTAAATTATAAACAATTAAAATGTCACAAGCAATTTGTTTGTCTAAATTTAATCTATGCTGATTATGATGGAATTTGATGAATTTGACACAATAATGTATAACAATAATTATCATCTATGAATATTTTCTAAAAGTATGTTCCAATGTTTTTACAGTTTGTAATGATTCTTATTTTTCATTATGTTATTATTGAGGTCTTTCAAGCTACACTGCTCTCCCGTTTGCAACTGTACAGTTTCTTGTTTAATAAAAGTAATGCCTTTGAATTTCTATAAAATTCTAAAAAACAAAGTTTTGGATATTTAGCCTGTACCAGACCCCGTATCTGGACGGGAAACGATTTTCCTTGCCGTACTTAGCTGCATCAAGGAAATACCTAAAACATTATAATATGTACCATGAAGCTTTCAGTATTTCTCCTCTCGAAATTTGAGTGCTTTAGAGCCAATCTAGACGGGGTCATGACTGTCACTGAGTCAAATACAGTTCACTTTACAGAAGCATCCAACGAGCCCAAAATAGAAAATACCTGTTGTTTTTTTCCAGGAAGGTCACTTGGACAAGGAATCTAGCCCCAGCCAAATGGTCTCAGAACATTTTTCTCCAAAAAAGTAAAAATGAAGGAGCTCAAAACACAAAATATCTGTTCTCTTCATCCAGGAAATCTAAAAAAAATCTAGCAGGCATCAGATCGTCTCAGAACAGGTTGTGTTCTCTAGGAGACTAGAACTTTAGATAGAATACATAAAGATTTAGGAGCCCAAAACACAAAATATCTGTTCTTTTTTTCCAGGAAAGCCAAAAAAAATCTGACAGGCATCAATTGGTCTCAGAACACATCCATATTTTCCAGGAAGCTGAAATTTTCGGCCGAACACATCGAATTTTCCAGCAAGGTAGTTTTCGAAATATTCTCCGAGCACGTGTAAATTTCTAGGAAAAACATGCCTTCCGAACAGATATTTTGCAGAAATGCCTCGTAGGCTGCTTTCGACTTTAGGTGGGCCTGGTGGGATACCCGCCCCTTTTCCTTGAGATCGACCCTCAACAGCAGAGCCGTAGAAAAGTGAGTGGTTGTTTGCAAAAGACGTATAAAGATAGTGTGGGATCCAAACTACATTCACTTGTGTTTATGACAGGGTTAATGTTTGGGCAAGATATCATTCTATTTCGTTAATCAAAGTGATATTTTTTAAATGTCTATGAAATTCTAAAAAAGTTTTGGATATTTTAGCCTGTACCAGACCCCGTATGTGGACGGGAAACGATTGTCCCTGTCGAATGTCTATGTCGAGTCTGCTAAATGACGTGCCCACGTGCCTTGGCGTGCCCACGTGCCCTAAGAATTTGACGTGCCCTATGAATTTGACGTGCCCTATGAAATTGACGTGCC
>JAUBWS010104321.1:0-10524 GCA_032270445.1 Darlingtonia californica | reverse complement strand
CTAATATTTTTTTGAATCTTTAGGATTTTCAAACCTTAGTCAAAACATGGCCCTTTTAAATAATGTTAAAATTGCATTGACAGGTTTAAATAATAAGGAAATAGTTATTAAAAGTTGATTTTATTCAACGTAATCGCGTGGAACGTCACATATTGATAGTACATTGGAATTAAAAAACTGGTGCCACATGCAAGGGGTCCTCACTTTTTTTGATATTTAATTTACAATGATATTTTTTCATAAAGAAACAAAACTCAATCTTAACTGAAGCCCATCCACTTTGTTTTGTTAACATTCTTTTATTTTTGAATAAGAAAGATAGGAAAACACTGCCATTGTTAGTTTGTCTTGGATATAAAAGGATTAAGAAAATAATTATCCTGAAGTGTGATTGGCTAGCTTTAAATTCAACCAATGAAAAATACCAACCAGACAGGTGACAGAATTGTTTTTTAGAATTAGAATGGACTCTCATTGGCATTACAGGACTGCAGGAACAATAGTCCTGGTCAGAATTTGAACTCCATAGCTTTATATTTGCTGAGATATTTCAATTCTCATGCTTTATGCATTATGCATTATGCATTTTGCAATTTGCAGCACTTGACCATTTACAATTTGGTCTGTGAAATACGCAACGAAATAAGTCATCTTTTTAGTTCAATTTCAGAAATTTTTTAGCCAGGACTATTTATTCAATTCAAGCTTGAAACATTACATTGAAAAGAAAGAGATTTAAAACAGTCTTATTTAATTCTACAAACCTCTCTTTATCCAACTGATCACATCGTCATCATCATCATCATCATCATCATCATCGTCATCATCAGAATCAGACACCAAATCCATTATTGCATCATCATCATCATCATCATCGTCATCATCATCTGACAACAAATCCATTATATCACCATCATCATCATCATCTGGCCACAAAGCCACATTTCCGTACATGCTTAGTTTCCTTAGAACCAAGTATTTCGAATCATACACAGATACACATCTTTCGATATCGTCGCTGTATCGTCGACATAAGATCCGAAACTTTCTGTTTATATCATTTTAAATTTCTTTTGTTTACTGCTGTGGTGCAATGTTATTATACAACCAATCAATGACTCTCTTTATCATACAAATAAAAACAATATGAGCCAGTTTCCTAGGTGATTAGCAAGAGACATATCTGACGCAAAAACGATTTCACCACAAATATTTAACAATCCAGTGAACTATGGGTTTGAATTAGCCTGTACACCAGACCGCTGTACCGGTACGGAAAATTCATAAATTCATTTTCCCGCGGGTACGATGGTCTGTTACGGTTAAAGTGATTCTATGATCCAGTCAGTCCTAGTTTTTCAGGACTGATCTTAGACGGAGAGTTATGATGTTGCTAGGTTACTGTTTCTTATTGTCTGAGAGATGTGAAAAATAAGATTTCTTGCCGAATAAAAACTTGCAAATGATAAAATTTTTTGCTTAGTAGTTAGTAGATTTGCAGGGTCGGATCCAGAGGTACGCTTAGGACGCTCAAGCGTATGCAAATAAGCTGCCAAAGCATACTTTTCTAATATAACTATTTCCAAGTTTACCTATTTCGATAAAATTTCCCTGACATAAATTCTCCGTTGCGTGGGCCGTTTGTGTATACGTACGCGCATTATTTTACTTAACATCTCCATGTTGTACGCGCTGAGGTAAATGCAACTGCATTGGAAAAGAGCGCTGCGCAATTATTATCTTTTTTTTTAGGTATTTAAGGATATTAAAATCAACAAACACGGGTGCAATCCCGGACGCCGTATGACCTAATACAATCTAACAATGCATCTTATTAATTAAATAATAATTCAAGAGTAAGGTGGGTTTGTACAAAATTTTTTTGTGTCTTTAGTGTTCTTTTTGTGTTGTTTTTTGAAAAAAAGTTTTTAGCCAGCTTTGACAGTTGCTTCAGATGTGTCGACGCTGCTGCTGATACCAAGGTATTCGGGTACACACACCAATTATACAACGGTTGAGGGCGTAGCTGATTTTTCTGTTTATCCATTGTAACACAAGTGCATACGGTTTTTGCCGCATATCAGATATAACTTCAGCGAGTCTTTATGATAAAGCTTTTTACATTCCCGGCCTTTCCCACCGTGAATATCAAATAGAAGAGGTGTAAAACTCCTTTTACACACTGCCGGACTCTCTCGTTGTAGAAATTTTCTTTTCTTTTTCGTTAACCTCGAATCTTTTCGGTAAGCTTCGGTTAACATATCGTCTGGCGTTTGGGTTAAAAACCCTTATATCAAAGAATGCCTTTTGAAATGGTATCCAGAAGCCTCTCACGCTCACATCGAGTCTTGCTTCGTCAGTGGTAATTGTAGATGCGTTGAGGTTTTCACCGGTTAATGTGTAGGTTCGGCTCGATCTCGACGTCTTTGCACACTTCTGCAAAGAGATTTGTTGTTATGTCTCTAATGACGTTGTGTCTCAGTGTCACAAAGCCTCCTTTTTTACACAATAGACTGTGTAGGACATCGAAACCAGCACCACCACATACACATTTTTTCAGCAATCTGCTAAGCTCTTTTCGATACCGAATTTTGATCAAATCCCAGAATACGCTTTTTCAAAATGTATCCTTCTTCTTTTATTGGTAGAGTATTCAACCATATTGACGAACCCTTTTGGCAGTTTGTCTCGTGTAACCTCTTTTGTGCGTCGGTCATATTAGCAACTAGTCGAATAAGTGTATCCTGGTCCCTTGTTGACTTTTCCATTTTCACTTTCGATCTAACTTTCTTTTGGGCTTACTTGTTAAAATTCAATGGAATCACTTGATTTACGATGTTCTGTCTCAGCTCATTTGATAATATTTCAGAATTAGCGAATTCTGTAGGTGGCATTTGATGAAAAATGGCAAGACCAAGTCCGCCCATGCTGGGGGAAGAGAAAACAGTTCTCTTTCCTGTGGTGTTGGTTGAATACCACCATTAATGGCTGGTATAAATTTTGATGTAACAAAATGATCTAACAGCTTCAGGTGTGGAGAGATTTCCGGAATTGTTCTCATCGAGTAGCAAAACTTATGCTTGTATCCACTAACAAAATAAGTATATGCTTCTTGCTGAGCGAATTTCGCAATTTTCGATAGCGCTGACAATTCTTCGATCTACTTTTCTATCTTGTTTTTTACAAATTCATCTTTGAAAGTTTTTGATCCGGTTGAAACAGCTTTCGCCAATTCGTTCTTGCAATCCACTTTTTGTTTTGCTTTTAATACCAAGGGTATAATTTCAATGGCGTATATCAGTATCGCTATGGGGTCCCCTTGAGTTGTCCCTTCAGCAGATTTAAGTTCTTTTCCCCCGATCACAAAAAGTCTTGATGCAAATCTGTAACAGTTTTGTGTAAAGATGGAGATGGATGGACAGATCACTTTTACATTATGGAGGAATGCTTCTCGGTTTATACAATTGAAAGCACTGCAGCATCAACAAGTAAAACTGCTTCTGAATCATCCTCAGTAAAAATTTGTCGAATGGCATGAATAGCAGCTTTTAGCAAGCTTAGCTGTCGCTATGCATAAGTCTGTCGATTTTTGACCAAACTGTCTCGATGTAAACATTCGACGCCAACCGTCACCATCAAGACCAGAAGGTCCAGTTCCACTTTTTGTTTTGTTGCAGACTTTCTTATCAGTTCAGCATCAATTTCATCGAATCTAATTGGATAGACATCTAAAGGTATGTCTGGTAAAAGTATATCTTCGTTGGCTTTTCTTGGCTCTGAATGTTTTCACGTCATATCTTAAAGGTATCGTCGTTGAAGTGTATTAGTCCATTTTACATGTTGTTACTCGATATCTTTATAGCTCCATTAACATTCCCCCTTCGTCATTTTCTTCACAAAATTTTTTGAAATGTTTTTCAAAAAATCTTCGATTATTTGCTTGTCTGTATTCGATCCTGTATTGAAGTAGATTCACGTAAAAACCTCAGGAATATTTCCTTGTTCCCATAAGTCAAGACGCTGACTTAAAGCTTCAGTGTGATCTTTTGTTTTAGATTTCTGGCTTGGCTTCTGGAGCAAGAGCGCTGGTATGACCATGATAGCTTTGATGGCAATATCTTTCAACGACGATGCTTCTGTGAAACCATTTAGCAGCTTTGTTGTTTCTCTGCAATGTATTTCTTCCCGGCTTTACCAGTTGGAAGAAGAAAAAGATTGCTTCTCCAGTAAACAATATTTTCAAATGCATTTGTTATTTTTTTGTGATTTGTCTTTCCACTTTTAGAATTAAGCACTGTACCACAATTTTCGCATGGAGAGGTGACCTTGTGTTGACTTTGAGGATTTGTAGCAGCACACATTTCCCGATCTTCCTTTGCCAAGGATGACACGGGGATAGAAAAGTAACAAGCTTGAGCTGGAACACTTCAGGAAATTGGCAAGTCCTCCGGGGTTGGTTACCCGAGCTTCCCGCAAATCCAAAATGCCAGAATGAAAAAGGATGTTGATACAGTAGCGCTGAGAACTACTTTTTGACAACCACTTCTGCAATTCTAGACACTTGTTTCTTCGGGCGTTGAGATCGAAAACCCTTACGTCTAAAAATACCCTTTGACCAGGAGTCCAGAATCCAGTCGCGCTTATATCGAGCCTTGCTTCAGGTCTTCTATTTGCTGTTGTTTCATGCAAACGTTCGCAATTCAATTCGAGCAGACCAAGTTCTTGTTGTACATCTCGGCACACTTCTTGTAATAGATTCCCCGTTATGTCCCTAACCTTATTGTGTCTAAGAGTGACAAAACCTCCCTTTTTACACGAGAGGGCATGTGAAATGTCGAACTTCTTACCACAGGCACATTCAGTCGGGAACTATGGAAGGTTCCATTGATATCGAACTCGTAGTGCGTCCCAGAATTGCTCTTTGTTCAATTCGTGCCCAAGCGCCTTCAGCGGCAGACCGGTCAGCCAGTTCAATGCACCACTTTCTTTGTTTGCGTCGTTACCTCGTTTTTTTTTCATTTGACATTGTTGTGCGTAGTTGCTCCAATTTCTCGTTGTTCCGCTTATGGCGCTCATTTTTTATTTGTTGTCGTTTCTTGTGCTCTTTATTTGTTTCTCTTTTCATGGTGTCATTTTGAAGGTTTGCTGTCATTTTGATCGAGTTTTCAAACTCAACCGTAGCTGTTTTTGTACACACTTTAATGTCCAACCCACCGAGTCTTGGAGGTAGCGATAGCATCAGTCGTTCGTCGTCATTTACGAGATGTCCTCCGGTGATAGCAGGAATGAACTTGTGCTTGATGCATTCTTCCAAAGGCATTAACAACTCTTCCATACCCGGTATCGTTCACAGATAATAAGTGAACTTGTGCTGATATCCACTGGTGTAACATGCGTATGCCGCTTGTGGTTGAGTTAGAGCTATCTCCGATAAAAGAGTTGTCTCTTCGATCCATTTTGCTACCATTTTCTGACAGTATTCCCTCTTGTACTCGTCGCTCCCAATTACTGCTCCGAGGTGACGTTCTCCGCGAATTGATATATTCCGAAATCAACTTCAGGAGCGTATCAGAACAAGCAAAAAAGCAAAAAAGATGTATTCCCGTTATGAAAGACATCAAAGAGATCATCTTTGCTGTAAATCGATACGCTCAGCCTACCAAAATACAGCACAGATGATATTTAGTTACAAAAGTTTTGAAAAACATTCATTTAAAGCTATAAAAAGACAGTATGAATTTTGCAGGAGGAAAATTGTCTTATTGTTTAGTTCATTCAGTGAATTACCATATTATATGGCATATATAAAGACGTTTGTGCATGTCCAGTCCAGAGGTAAATGAATATTGTTATGTGTGTGTATTTTTACCACCAAGAAGGCTGTGACAAGCCGAAGCTCTAATTGTAGCTAATCAAGCTGATGTGGGCCTGCAGTGTGAAGCATATACCCCATATTCAATATTTCAAGGCAACGGTTCTTGCATGGCTAATTCATGTTGTAGATTCTCATCAGCTAGGAGTAACAATCATTACATTCTATATTGATTTTGCGCTGACGAGAAAGCCGAAACTCTAGAGAAACAGCAGCCGTGTGTTGGATTTGAAACCTCAACATACATCACCCATGCATTAAGAGGCTGGTGCCTTGCCAACTGAGCTATATTCACTTCCTCCTGTATTTAGGTATGTAAATATGATCACACATCAGGTATTATTGACTTGATTTCCCACCTATGCTAAACTCTAGACAAAGGGGTAGATTACAAGTGTGATTTCAAACCGGTGTTAAATTGGTGCAGGTATGAGTTCATCTCTGTCGTCTTTCAAATTCCATATGTCTTACACACATTCTACTAGCAGACATGAAATGTCAGTCTAATTTTATTTTGGTCTTAAGGACTGATGGATCCTTTTAATCTTGGACCATATCTCTCGTTATTAGTCAATAGTGGTCTTTTTTATTTAGTTATTTTGACTACTATAATTTTTATGTAGCATATTTTCATAACTTAATTATTTAGCAACGTCAAAAGAATAGAAATAGTGGAATAAATGATTGTTATTGATTAATATATTTATCACGTGTATTCTCATTGTTGCTTGAATACATATACTAAGTAAAATATACGATTTTGGGAAACGTTATTTACGGGCCCATTTTCAAAATATTCTTGGTTGTCTTCTTATAAATCAAATTCAGTAACCATAGAAAATGGCTTTAATCATGATTTTCACATTATTTTTTATGATCTTGTTGATAAGAAAAACTCTCCTTGTTTTAGCCAAAGTAGAGGGTTGTAATTTCAAAATTTTTCATGGTGGGGCTCCTTAGTCACTATCACCAGGCCCTTTTAATTTCAGTGTACTTCTACAAAAATGCTGGACCCTGATGTAAACTCTGTTTGCGAGTTTGTACACATAGATATCACACTGAAAAAGAGAAAACTTTTTCTTGAAACTGCGATTGGTAGAATAATGCTAATGTTAAAATACAGACCCACGTGTGCTAAAAATTTGACTGGACTGCACACCAATTTCTGGTGGTTTTTTGTTGTTGATCGAGCCTTTTAGTTTCATTTGGTTTTTTGATCACCGTTCACTTTGAAATGGATTTTATTTTTGACAGCAGCATTTAACGAGCCCAAAATACAAAACCAATGGTCGAAAGCAGCAAATGAGGCATTTTTGTAGAGTTTGTCCTGAAGGGGTGTTTTTCCTAGCAATTTGCATGACTTCGGAAAATAATCATAAAGTTACTCTCGAGTGCCAAATAAATGTTTTATTCACCGTGTGAACTGTACCTAAAATCAACTTTTTCTTTAAAAACAATCAATTTTATTCACACTACTTCGCAGAAACCTTTCAAAGCAAGATAAAATGGTTTTATTAAAAATTTCTTATTTAGAATTTTCTCAATTCAAAAAATCATTCTTATAACAAGAAAGTAATGTATATGTAAATCTAACGTTCTGTTTGCAGTTGTAACTTAATTATTTAATTACTCCCTTCAACTTTCTCTTAATTGATCGTTATAGATTTAATTGAAAGGTCGCATGCTCAGAATTCTAATATTGGTCCAAATATTTTCTTATATAAATTTAAGAATGATATATTTGAAAAGAGCACAAAATTTCCTTCTTTCTGGTATAAAAATCGCATCTTTTAGCTATATATTTTGAAAGATGTAGTTGCTTAAAGTATGGGTTCCGTTTTTTCAGGACATCCTGTATTTATTATCGTTCATGCTCAGATGCACCTCTAATTTGATTCTTGACGTGTTTATAAGGCGTTTTCTCTCATTAGTGTCTTAGCTTTTTAGAGAGATGTATATTGTCCTAAGTGAAATTATCTTTTGGAGATTTTTTTGTCTCTAATTCAAATTGTTTTTCTCCTATTCAATCGAATATCAGATTAAGTTTATTTTTAGGTGAGTTTACGTGTATACAGCCAATTTGGTGGATGCATCATTTTTGAATAATAGTTTATGCATTTTTTTGATACTTATACTAAGTTTGTGTGCAATCCAATTAGTTCGTATTACATCGTCTTGGTCTCCTTACATTGTTGGTCCTTATGGACATTATGTGAATGTCTATTAGACGTCATGTTATATTGTCACTAGACACGCAGCACACCTGAAGCCATGGGTGCTGATGTCCTTGTAGTAGATTTTTCGTACGTTTCGTTGGCAAGCAATGCACGTGCAGGCGCATTGTCATTAGACCCTTGATTCACATTCCCTGCTACCGTTTTGTTAAATAAGCAAAAGATTGTTAAATAGGCAAGAGTTTGTTGAATAGTTAAATGTTTGTTAAATAGGCAAAAGTTTCTTGCGAAAAGGCAAAAGTTTTTTAACTTGGCAAAAATTTGTTGAATAGTTTGATATAGTTTATATTATAGACTGATAGTTTGTTAAATAGGCAAAACTTTGTTGAATGGTTAAAAGTTTGTTGAATAGGCAAAATTCTCCACACTGGCATATTTGCTAAATATCTTTAGTATAATTACCGCAGATGGTTATGTGTTTGAAAAGTTTGCTAAAATTGCAACCCTCTAAGGACTCTAACGGGTATTTTGCGACCTTTTATTAGCGAGACTATCGGAAGGGTAAAAAACACTATTACAAGCGTCACGTACCCGTATGATCTATAGGTTTTTGTGATAATGTTTGTGATTTTTGTTTTTTTGTGATTTTTCTTCGAAGTGTACGAGATTTTTTTTGAGTACTTTATCCCTCGTTGTAGGGTTTGGACTAACAAAAGATATCTTTTTTTCGGGGAGATAAGCCCTTAAAACTCGTTCGGACCACCTAAAGGGTTAATGTTTGAAGACTGATATCTCAAAAACTGAGCATTTTTAGAGTCTTGGACCCACTTTTTGTGAAAATAAACAACTTTGTAAGTCGAAAATAGTTAGCTTTGGTGCGACTCTACCTTATAAAAAACCGCAATACTTTATTAAAACTCAAAGTCATAAAATATTAGATCAAAGTGATTGAAATTTTCAAATATTGCCAAAATTTGGTGTTTCTTGTCTGACCGGCCGCAAAACGTATTTTGAATTTTTTTTTGAAATAATCTAAAACTTAAGTCACAGAATATCATATCAAAGCGGTGAGCAGTTTTCATTTGTATAAGGTCAAAATTTGGTGTTTTCAGTCTGTACCGTGTGCTGACAACAAACTGACCACAATGCGTGTTCTAAAAGTTTACCTGGTTTAAAAAAGAATGTGTCTATTACTCTATCACAAAGTCAAAAAATATGAGATCAAAAGGCTAAAAAAGTTTTTATATTTGTTTCATTTAAAATCATAGCACGTTATTTTAACGCAATAGGGTAAAACTTAAAAAGTCAATTATACATGCGTGACTTGCACAGTCAGGTACAATTTATTGTCGTATGGCAGAATTTGTTCATGTGCTGTACATATCCAGCATACTGCATAACGTTTTTTTAATAAGAACGTTTATAAATTTCAGTTGAGGCTGGATGTGCTTATTATTGATGTACTTATGAGAAATTTAAATACAAGACTTTATAACGCAATCAATACTTAAAACTATCAAAATTGACAGAATTGGTATATAATTAATACTTTATTAGTAAAAATTTCGCTTTCTTTCCCTTTAAACTTTTATTTCGAACCTTCTTTCTCAAAGAAAATAACAAACAAATAATTTGATTATTTGTCATCTTGTCTGTGTTTTCTTTCTGAGGAAAAGAATCTCTGAAGATGTTCTTAATTTTTGGCCAAATCTCAGCCTGTCTTATAAGCGACGTTCTAAAAAAAGCGTGTATATAAAAAATAAGGTTTGCTACTTCCGTGGAATGTAATTATAACATGGTTAAAGATTTTAATGTTATTGAATGGCTTAATTTATTCCCAATTTTAGACCACCCGAGTTACAAAGTAAATGTTGTTTCTAAGGCTGGTTTCTAATACATATATAGGTTAACCGTTACCGGTTGTAGCAGTGCGGCTTGTTTATAATTTCTATTATATACAATAATGGTGAAATATACTACTAGTAGCCAATCAGAGAGCAACCTTGTTAGTCAGATAGAGTATTGTCAAAGGCGATTAATTCTTTTATATATCAAATTAATGAATTAATGAACTATTAATTCACAATCCGAGGGACATAGGGAATCCTGATATTGACATACGTTTTCTGCTGCGTAGATAGATTTCAGCGATAAGTTCTTTTTATAAGAAAAAACCATATGAGAACGTAATATGCTTCAAATGGCAAAAAGGTTTAATCAAAAGGCTTTTTTAGAAAATAACTTGTCTTTTGCTATATGTTAGAACAACTTACCAACATTTTTTCAAAAAAAATTACTTGAAAAAATTATACTTGAAATTCCGAAGAGAAGAAGAGCGTTTGAAAGCTTATTCAAAATTTGATGTTCTTATAAAAAAATTGATTATTCCAGAGAAGATCAAAGATTTGCTTCTATGACTAACAAGAAAAACACGTTCTTCCGCTGAATTCCCGATAAAGAGCCTTACAATTCTAGATT
>JAUBWS010104310.1:0-10524 GCA_032270445.1 Darlingtonia californica | reverse complement strand
TTTTCCTGCCGATTGGCCAAATTTTACATCACCTTGATGAAATGTACCTTGTACTGTACTGCTATTTGAGTTACAAGTCATAATTGATAATCTTGATACTAGCAATAACTTTGATAATAACAATAATAAACCTTGAACAACTTTTAAAAACCTTGAAAAACTTTGAATCTCGATCTAGTCTTTAGATGAGATAAACACACAGTAAGTCTTTTACCGAGTGTATTCTTAGGTAGTCTTTACCTAAGTTATAAACAAAATAAACACCCAATTAGTCTGTAACTGAGTGTCTTCTTAGGTAGTCTTTACCTAAGTTATAATAAAAAAATTAGTTAAATGCCAGATGCTTTCAATAAGTTAAATGTCAGATGCTTTATAGCCACTATCAATCATCAATAGAACTGATTCAAAATGGTAGCCTTCATGTTGCTCTTGTGTTCCGCCGAAAAGTGTCCCTTGCCTAAAACTGTCTGCCGCCCGGGACGATTTCACCTATGTACCACTTTTCGGCAGACCGGTCACTTTTCGGCAATTGTTTGAAGTAGCTAATTTTGCCATAAAAATGAAAACAATTATTAAAACAATGAAGAACTCTGGACTATTTTCTTAATACCAGGAATAAAAAAACTGGGATTGGACAGTGAGACAGATTATTGTTGATAAGAACCTACTGAACTTTAGACTGCAATTTCTCTGCTTAAAGTTTGTCTGTTTCTCAATTACTAACTAGCTTGTCTAAAGTTTTGAAAGTTGGTTGTAAGCCAAGTTTAGGCAAAGGGTTTTGATGTAGGTCACTTTTTGTTGCCCAAAACTGTCTTGTTACAGCTTTGGTCACTTTTCGGCAAGGTTTTCAATGCATTGCCTAAAACTGTCTTAATATGTTGTAGGTCATTTTTCGGCAAGGTTTTTGCTGCCTAAAACTGTCTAATTATTTTGTCGCTTACTTTTCAGGTTTTTGTTGCCTAAAAGATTTTATAAATCCATGTTCGTTAAGTTGGCTGATATAAGACAGGTAAATAAAAAAGTCAGTTTTAGGCAATTGGTCAGTTTTCGGCGCCGTGCCACTTTTCGGCAAGCCGGTCAGTTTTCGGCAACCGGTCAGTTTTAGGCAACTAGTCAGTTTTCGGCTGAACACACCGTCTGCGTAGATCGTACGCTGAAGCTGAAACAGTCAATATAACCTGCCTTTCAACTTTATCTCTTACAAAGGACATAAAAATAATGATTAGTTAACTAGACTATGATTGCCGTCTCACGCGTAGGAGTCGAAGACGATTTTAATACGGTATACGCTTTGCTGCTACCGTAATTAGGAAGGCCCGCAGGCGATATCTCCGGATAGCATAATGATATAAACTTGAATTTTAATATGAAGTTAGTCCTTTATAAAAGTAGTAAAAAATGCTCAAAAAGTAATAGTTGCTATGGTTACGTTATGACGTCATCATATAGAAAAGTACAGAGAAAATACTTTTACTTGCTTTAAATCGCCATATCTTCCGAGCAAAAAGGGATTTTTTCAATCTGCTTTCACATTTAGAAAGCTAAAAGAATAAGCTTTCGTAGCTAGGTCATCAAAACCGATCTGATTTCATTACACTTATTCGTAGTAGACGAGGTGAACGATCACTCAATTGCATACCTGAACTCTAAGAGCCAGTGGAATGCCATCGAATTAATACATAAACGGATCGGGTTGGATGGAGTTTGGGCTCCGCTTGCTTTCTTCGGCCACTACGAATTAGTAATAAAATGGAATCGATAGTGCAGTCGGTAGAGCACTTGCCCAGAAAGTGAGAGGCCATGGGTTCAATCTCCACTGGATCCGCTACTTTTGCTAAAAATTGGAAGTCACATTAGTGCAAGATCTGTTGATTCATTACAAACAAAATACTTGTAGAGGTGATGTCTTCTACTTCGAGCAAAACTCTGCTGTTTTCTTAGTTTATTTAGGAAGTTTTTTTAAAAATTGAAGTCTAGCCGTTTTATTCGTGCGGTTCATTTCGTGTAGAAAGATACTGACTACAACAAAACTTTCATGTCCAAAATCGAAACCACAACTTTCATTTAACTCATTTTAAGGTTTTGATAATTTAATAACGCTAATAGAAAAGTAGAAGATAATTGTGATAATCTGTGAAAATTATTACCATGGGTAATTATGAATATTATCAGATTTACATCTTCCTGCAACGGTATTTGAACACATCTTTTGTAATACTAGGGATAAGGAATTATTCACAGCAAAAATGTTCGCCTTTTTCTTATTAAGGTATACACTGGGGTGGATCTGACCGGGACACTGATACAAAGGTGTTTACTTACGAAGTGACATTTAGAAATACATTTTTTATCAGAAGCATCCGAAGGGCCTAAAATACAAATATCTATGATATTTTTTTCGAAGTAGGTAATTTTGACAAGGAATCTAGCCAAAACCAAATAGTCTGAGAACACCTCAAGAAATCTAGGAAACTAACATTTTTCTCCAAAAAAATAGAAATAAAGAAACTTAAAGCACAAAATATCTGTTCTTTTTATCCAAAAAATCTAAAAACAAATCTAGTAGGCATCAAATGGTCTCAGAACAGGTCGTATTTTCCAGGAGACTAGGATTTAAATCGAGTACATAAAACTGTATAGGAGCTCAAAACACAAAATATCTGTTCTTTTTATCCAAGAAAGCCAAATATAGCAGGCATCAAATTGTTTCAGAACACATCCATATATTCCAGGAAGCCAAAATTTTCGGCCGAACACATCAAATTTTCCAGCAAGGTAGATTTTGAAATATTCTCCTAACACATGTAAATTTCTAGCAAATACACGCCTTCCGAATAGATATTTTGCAAACATGCCTCGTCGACTGCTTCCATTGAACACCAGCACTACTATACCATCTTTTGTTTTAGTAAATAAAGAATCAGTAGGATTACATTCCTTGTATGAAATTGATGAATTGACCTTGTATGAAAGTGATGAATTGAGGGTTGAAGAAAAATAACAAACAAGCAAACATGTTTATAACGTCAGGAAGAGTAATTAATTTCTAATAATTAATAAAAAAAAGGAGATAAAATCTCGAAAAACTAATCAAATCCGTAGTTCACTTTAAGAAGAACAATACCCTGCACCCTTTTCCAAGGAGGGCAAGTCCTACTTTCAGAAATTTAACATTTTCTCAATTCCGCTAAATTCTTTCTTTACGTGTAAGTTTCTTCTATACAGCAATCTGATTTCCAATTTTTAATGCATTTTCAGGAAAGATCCAACTTAACCACGACTACCTCATGTAAAATTCTTAATTATCAAGTTAATTTAGAAGTTTGTGAAAATTTTATACTTTAAAAAGTTTGTATTGAAACTTTTGTTCTTTTTTCATTCTTCTTCTTGTCAATTGAATATATTTACGATCACCTGCGGCTGTGTAAGCCCCTTTTAAACAGTCAATAGTTGTAAAAAATGAAAAAAAAATTTAGATCCCCAATTTTTTTACCCACGCTTCACCCACGCGACCAACGCAATCAACACGACCCAGGAACTCACGTAACTCAAGCGACCCAAAAATTCAAGCGGACATGCAACCCACGCAGTTGAGTAGACTCAAAATAAATATTAGTTTATAAAATGTGTGACCAAACAACAACAAACACGAGGATTTCTCGGCTCTTAATCAATTTCTGTTTTTTTGCTGTGTGGATGGATCTTGTGTAATTACCTTCCCTTGGTAACAGGCTGAGATTTATTAAATCTTTAAAAAACATTTTTTAGAAACGAAAGAATTCACAGCCTGTATTCAGACTAAATACCAAACGGGCAGGTGGCAGAACTGACAATAGCATTACAAAGTGTTGGTCATAATTTATCATTTTTAGTTGCTGAGATAATTTGATTATTATACATTTTGGAATAAATAACATGAAAAAAGACGACAAATGATAAACATTCTATAAAGAGAAGATTTTTTTGATAGGTTTTTCGATTTTTTTTCCCCCCTAGGCATGAACCGCCCTTAAAAGCCTAGGCTAAATAGGGCAAAGGGATTTTTCGTATCACCTCTCTTAGGAAACAAGTTTAGAGGTCACATATCGACACTGGGCAAATGAGATACACGTTTCTTTCGAAAACCCATCATTGCTCATATAAAGCGCATACAACGTTTTTTTAAATGTGGAATTTTTAACTATCAAAAATTCGGCAGCAGCAAACTCAAAAAAATAAAATTCGTGTCGTAAGTGCTCAAAGAAATTCATGATATTAAATAAAATTACCTTAAAGGTATTTAGATTTACATAATACTCATCTTCACGTGGACTTAATTTTACGCATTTAAATACACTTAAAAAACAACTTTTTAGCTATCATTAAACAGTATCAAGTACATAAACTTTTTAAATCTTTCTTTTTCTTTGGAGCTTTAGAAACTCCCTGAATGAAACCATAGATATTTATCTTTGCATGATGTTTATTCTTCACTACTATTTGCTTTTCTTCCGAACCATCATTTTCACTTTAGAAGTAAATTTTTGGATATTTGATGATAACCAAGTCAGCTGATCCCAAGCAATTGCTGAATTGTCACTTTGTCCATGAATACCATTTAAAGACACACTATAACAGTGATCAAACCACCAGCCAGACGAGTACATGCTTGCACAATGCTTATCCTCTAATCCGTCATTGTCTATATCAGGAGTACTGAACGTCAGCTGGTTGTGTCTTTCGAATCCTTTGTAGTGAGTTGCTATCTGTGATAGATCGGTGCCCAAAACAGGTACATAATTACCAACTGTAACTTTATATTTATCTTCTTCTCCAGCAACTTGGAATTCATCATACATCGGATAATATTTAGCATTGTTTTCGATTTCCAAAAACACCACGATTTCATTCGTTTGATCTTTTGTAAGATTGTGCAAACGATCATTTCCATACCAAAAATTTCCATCCAGCTCACCAAAACCTTCTTTATAGCTTGTCCAGTTTCTGTTGAAATCTACAGATCCATCGATTCTGCTTTGCACAACAGTCCACCCACCACCAAGTAATGACATTTCACACTTTATGGGCTGGTATGTATTGTCACCAACTTTGTTTACACCATAAATACCACTCACTTTCCATCCTTTGTTGTATATATCTTTGCAGGCCACTGTATCAGAAACCAATGCAATAAATCTTTCATTAGGCAGGAATGCTGTGCATTTCTGTTTTTCGAAGTATTTTGTTTTCGGTGTTTTTATCATTTGGCTCCCAACATCCATTCGATTAACGTCTCGTAACGTACAATGCGTTTCATTTGTGATGGCAGAATTGCATCGACGGGTCTATTTATTAAGAAGATAGTTTAAAAACAAGTACGCGAGGGTTTATCTAAAAAATTAACAAAAATAATGATCAATGGGTTTTCAACATTAATAATCTATTAACTATTAAATACTGTTAACTCCCCAAATTTACAGTTTGGCAATATATAATTTTGGGCAAGAAAATCTCCTAAAAGCATGTCAAATTTTCAAAAAATCCTGGCTAGTATAAGTTTTAACAGTCGTACAATAGCGCTTTCTTACACTTTTAAACCATTTAACTAGAGATTAACTACTCACAAAGTGGCACTTTGAAATGCATCTTTGATCACCATCAAACTTTGACACATCTTTCCATTGACCACTTTCAACTACTATACCATCTTTTGTTTCAATAAATAAAGAATCAGTAGGATTGCATTCCATAACAGCTTGTGTCAAAGTCATGAATTGAGGGTTGAAGAAAAATAACAAACCAACAAACATCATGATCTGTGATAAAGTCGTCAACTTTCAATGCCAGGGAAATATATGTTCTTATATCTTTATTTATTTTTCAATCTAAGCAATGAAAATAGATTTGGAATGTATCAAACAAAACAAGAGAGTACCTTGCAAAATGAAAAGGGAACGGGTTTAAGAATAAAAACGCCACATTCTTTAAAATTTGTTACTTGCTTGAGATCAAAGAAAATAAGGCTTGTGTGAAGTTTGTTTCATTTCATGTGCATTGCCATATTCAAAACTCACCGTCAATATGGCCTTCTAATTTCAAATTTCAAATTTTGTCAAAAGGGCACACAGTTTCAAAAGGGTGTTGCTAATTTGAAGCCTTTCACAGGATGGCACCCACAATAGAAATGTTCTTTTAATGGAAATGGTGAGTCTGCAAATAAAAACCTCGTTTTCAAAGAACGTGAAGCATTGCAAAAGAGATTTTTCAAAAAACCAAAGAAGATTTATTGAGAAAAATACTGCATTATGACGTACACCGGCCAAGACACTGCAAAATTAGTTGGTTCCTGTCCTTTTGCAGGATTCTCTGTAAACCAAAATCCTGCATGTTTTGTTTTACTATCAAAAGCCCGCATCCTGATCAACTATGGCGGTAATTCATTTACGGAATAAACAATAAAACATAAGTTGTTTTATATCATATTTTAAGAAGATTTACTGATTTTTCAAACTTTGATTTCTTTCATCAAAAAGTACCCTCTGCAACCGCAGTATTTGCAGAGTACTGGCTACTGTTGTGTTTGTAAATAAAAACCTGGTTTCTTTAACGGTTCACCCCTGTTAAAAGAACAATGTACAAATATTCAGGGCAATAATACAATTACTTTCGAGATTTTATTTTATTTTATTTTATAATTATATTTCTAATGAGGTATTGGTTATTCAACCACACATAGTAATGATTTTGATGAACGAGGAAAGAGTTCTCATTTTAGATTGAAAATTAAATTTGAAATAGAGTTTTGATAAAACAGGAAAGAGTTTTCATTTTAGATTGAAAATTATATTTAAAATAGGGTTTTGATGAAACAGGAAAGACTTTCATTTTTTCATTGAAAATTATATTTGAAAAAGAGAGAAACAATTAAAAAATGGTAGCCCCTACAGTGTTGTTATGAAATCAAAAATGGTGCCCCGTCATTACGAAATGATTCACTCACTTTTTGTTAATTGTCCTACAATGGTTTTTAAGCTATACTGTAGTTTTAGAGTTTTCCATTTTTGCTAAAATTCGTAATAATAAAAGTAACTTTGCAAAAATGTTTTGTCATATTTTGCAATATTCAGGCTTAATTTGAAAAACTCTTGGTAAGCAAATTTCAAACTTGTTTACGTTTTTCAAGTCAAGAATATCTGGGTGTTGTATTTAGCTATCCCCCATCTTTGTTTCAGTTTCAATAGTATTAAAAGGTGTGGCAAAATAAAGTGATTCGACTTTATTATTAAAAAATAAGGCAGAAATTATTCCAATGTGTGGTATGTTTTACCACACCAGGCAAAAATTTTACAAGGTTAGGAAGTTATGACATAGTGACTTAATTATTACAAAAACGTGAAACAGCAGTTGCTTTGTGGGGTTTTATATGCATAAGGCTGTCTCACCAGAAAAAGAAACCGTATACATTTTGGAAGCAAAGTTGGTCTTTTTTGTTGAACACACGAAATATTAACAAGAGGAATGAGAATGATGCCTTTTCTGTTTTTTATCGTATCATTAAAAATTTCAAGGAAAATGCTCTACCTGTAAAAATCATCAAATGCTAATATTCTACCATGTTTTCCAAATCTTTATTGTTCTAAATGCTAAAATTTGCCAGCATTTTCATCGGCTTTTTGGACTGTCAAAGAAACTAGCATTCACCAATAAGGATTTTACCAGCCATGCCCAAAATGTTGGCGGCTTTTTTCACATTGAATTCTCTACTCAAATTCATTTTATATAACTTAGTAAATTGGAAAGTCTAAAAAAATCTAGCAGCCATCAAATCGTCTCAGGTCGCTTTCTCTATGAGACTAGAAATTCAGGAGCTCCTGGAGGAGAAGCATCTATCAGGCGTCAATTCGTGTCAACACGTCAT
Source organism: Darlingtonia californica (assembly GCA_032270445.1). Classification (NCBI taxonomy): domain Eukaryota; kingdom Viridiplantae; phylum Streptophyta; class Magnoliopsida; order Ericales; family Sarraceniaceae; genus Darlingtonia; species Darlingtonia californica. The sequence goes on along the minus strand of JAUBWS010104310.1, from coordinate 2,627 downwards.
ATTGTCTGAAAGACTAGAATTTCAGATCAAGTACATGCAAATGCAGGAGCCCGAAAATGTCTCGTTAGCAAAAGTATGCCAAAAACTTTTTCAGATTTTCATTATATAGCTGAAACTAATTTTTATGTTTATATTCAATCAGGTGATTCAATAAAAATTTGTGACTTTGCGTAAAGTTAAGTAAGAAATACTTTTGCAAATTTCTAGCTGAAATTAGCCAATTTTGAGATATTGGCCATTACAAATCAAGATCAAGATTCTTCATGTTTTACGAAACTGAAAGAATAGAGTAGATTTTAGCGTTCTGGTGATAAATTACAGACAAGAAATATAACATTGTTTTACATGGTTTATACAGATTAATAATACGGAGAAAAATTCGTCCAAAAGAATCCATGTTACGCGTGCGAGAAGATATAATGAAAAATGATATTTCAGCTGCATGAAATTTTCAGTTGTTTTGTTACCACAAGTTTTATACTGACACACATCAATGAGCATTTGCAATACTATATACAAACAAAAACAGTTTGCTACCTAGTGTTTTTTTCCAGTTTTCTACTTAACTTTTTTTGTCAATGTACTTTTTTCACCTTTTCCTTTTGATCATATATTTGATAATTCTAATATTTTGTATTTTTCACTTCACCTAGACACTTCCTACGCATTTCCTCTGCAATAAAGAATTGTTGATTTTTGGATGCAAGAAAAAACCGTTTATTATTTATATGACTATGTTCATTTTTATTATTCGGCTAAATTTCCACATATTTTGAGATACAGACCAAACTAGAAAAAAACTGTTTAATGTCACAAATTTAACATTAACACAAAAGCCAGCTTTTCAACCCCTGAAGCGATCTGTGTTCGATATGGAATGAAATAGTGTTATATTAACTATTTCATTCCATATCGAACACAGATCGCTTCAGGACTACGTTTTAAATTAGAAAAAAAATCATGAAATATTTATATGGTATTATAAAAAAGGCATTACAGTCTTTTGCAGTTATAACCCATGGATTTACTTCATCTTGAAATCATTATTTTCTTAACTGGATTTTTAAATTACACTGTAAATATTAGTATGGCAACCATGGCAACAAATCAAAAAAAATTTCAGACTAAATTATTTCTTATATAATTTTAGGCAAAGTTTTGACACATAAACTTTTTTTTGTTAAAAAGTTATTCAGGGAAAACATGGTTAATGAAACCATAGATAAATATCTTTGCATAATGTTTATTCTTTACTACTTGCTTTTCTTGCGAATAATTATTTTCACTTTTGAAATCAATTTTTGAGTATCTGATGATAAAGTTAGATGTTTCCAAGCAATTGCTGAATTGACACTTTGTCCATAAATACCATTTAAAGACACACTATAACAGTGATCAAACCACCAGCCAAACGAGTACTTGCATGCACAATGCTTATTCTCTGATCCGTCATTGTCTTTATCAGGTGCGGATCCAGCATTAGAAATGAATGTGTGAAAATTTCAGATTCACTTAGGTTAAGAGTCACGCGAAGGGCCACCATGGTTGGCCCTGAGGGGCCAGAAAATTTTGCCTTTTTGCTAAGTCTAAATCGTCGGAAATCATATCGTTTTCTAAAGTAAAACATTGCAATATCGTCAGTTTTGCGCGAATTTTTGAACCAACAAAACTATTTTATTCCCAATAATTTGAAATGGTAATGAAAAAGGTTTTTAATTCGCAAATGGGACAAGTAAAGAATTCAGTAATATATTCCTGATAGCTCGATCGTCTAGGGGCTGATGGAAATATCACCGAACGTTTGAGTTATTTAGATGTGTTGTTATGTCAGTATTCAATGGTGATTACTATTGCCAGCAGGGGGTGGGAATTACCGAGCGTTCGAGCTACCGGGGTTTTTCCGCGTGTTAAAAATTAATTTCACGTTTTCTCATCTCGAATCGTCTCGAGTCGGACATTTATTTTACCGCAAGGTTTATGACTACCGCATCTAGTGATCGAAAATGGCAAACGTTTTCCTTAACTAACTATTTAATATTTATTAGTGAATTAGGGATAGTTAATCCGTATTTTCTCGAAATGGTTAATTCAAGACTGTAATTTAGAGTCGGCAAAAGTTATTTATTATACGGGGTTCTGAAGATGATACAGGCGACAAAATAACAATACAATGATTGATATTACTCCGTGTCCGTACCTTTTTTCCCTAATTTTGATGAAATGTTATGTTTTTTGTAAAAATATAAATTATCAATCCGTAACTCAATGAGACGAGCGACTTTAAGTTAGCTGCAAAAGAGAAAGCTCTTGAAAATCTACCCAAATAAATAAAAAAGAATATGATAATTTTTTGAGTTAAGAGTAAATTTATAAACTATCAATCATTAACTCAATGCGACTCATAATTACCTTTCAAGATAACGAACGACTCTTACGTTGCTATAAAAGAGAACATTACCCTAGTGTATGGAAAAAAATATGATTTTTTTTGACAAAACATACCTCATTTAGCGCCAACATTATGAGAAATGTATAATTCCTAATCAAGGCGTTTAAAGTAATAAATATATAATGGTTACCTTATAGGTACTTTCTAAAAAATATAAAAAATAACAAACAATGATACA
>JAUBWS010104299.1:0-10524 GCA_032270445.1 Darlingtonia californica | reverse complement strand
GTGTCTTGTTTCCAAAGAAAATACGTGTAAATTGTTACCTTCTTTCTTGGTTTTGATTCATCTTCCGATGATGACATAGTTCTTCCACTTAATGTTCTTGCCTTTGCTCTTGACCGCGGTTTTTCGTCATCGGAATCGTCAACTCCTAAATAATTCAAAACAAATAAATAAGTATACTCTATTTTCAGAAATTTTTGCGCAAAGAAAATTCTCGCGGTTTCATAATTTTTCTTACAAAATAATGAAGTTAAATGTCACAAAATATTAAGTTTTACTGTGAACCGTGAGAATAGGTTCCGCGAAAATTCAAATATTCACCTGCGAAATACAATTCCACAAAATTGTTAAATAGAGCTAAATTTGGTTGATTCGCGGGTTTATATCAAACTGTTGTATCATTCATGAAAATAAATGAATTCCTACAAAATTCGAAAACTTTGGTTTAATGCGAAAATAAATTCCGCAAAAGCTAAGAAGGGCCCATACATGCATGATGGATCTAAAGCTAAGAGGTTAAGACCTTAAACTTCTAGACCTCCCCAGTGGGCAAAATCGTGAAAAAAACCATGTTGGGGAGTGTTTTCTAATTAAAGGACACGCAGTGTTTAAAAAGAAAAACACTCCTCTACATAAAGTTTTTACTAATTTTGCCCATCATGGTCCTGAGCTGGATGCCCTCGGGCGAGGCTCTCCGTAGTCGAATTTGCAAATCACTGTACATTCCAAAAGATTTACTGTACGTATAGTTTATTTGGTACAAGAATCACTCGCTGAATTTACAACTGCAATTATTGCACGATACTGATTGCGTAGGGAGAAAAAAAGTTTCCGGAATTTCTCAACTGAAACTTGACGGAGATTGGAATTGTAAAAATCAAATTATCTTTGAGTTTACAAATTACTGCTTTTATACATTAGATTAAAATTGTTAATATGGTTTAGTCAGCTGGGTCAATTTCCAAATAGACGAAAAACCTAGAAAGAGGCTAGATCCTGAGTCTATATATATGATGGTGAAAACTACCTCACCGTTAACTCCATAAGGTCTTCTGTGATTTTTTATAGGAAGGCAAGATCCTATACTCATCACTCAAATGTATATTGAAGATCGTATATAATCAAAGTTCCCTGAACGTTTTGCAGCAAAAAAAATGTCCTTTTCTTATTTTCTACTATTACTTTTAAAAAGGAGGTCCAAATCCGTCTATACACGAATATTTTCTGGAAATAATTAAGACATGGCATTTAGGCTTAGGGAAATGAAGTAAACAAACTGCAGTTTAATAGTACCCCAGGTCTTTAATACAATAACTAGCAATTCTAGGAATTTGAGACTTGTGTAATGAACTTGCCATTTAGGAAGTTATTTATTTAGGCAATGACTTTAGAAATTTGAGACTTGTGCAAAAACTTGCCTTTAGAAAAGTTATATATTGAGATCTTGTAATACTATCGCATGAAAATTAGAAATGCTTTTAATCCATGACTTTCACAAGAGTATGTGAACCTGTAAAAGGTATGTTTTTATCAAGTCCTGGGAAATTTAAAACTTATTGATTGTAAAAACAAAAAGAATATTTGTTAATTTTTAAGAATCACAGTCCATTTTTCTACAAAACTTTGAAAGTACAGTTTAACTCATGGGTTATTATGAAATCGAAATTTATCATTAACAAATTAATTTTATGTTATCTATAACCACTTAAGTGCTGATGACAAACATAGTATTCATGGAATTTTAATTTATTTCTATGGTCCTGGACCCATGAGTAGTTAACTAGGAGCTCCGCGACCCATGCGTATAGATTCCTCAGTTTGCTAATTGTAAGCCTTGTTCTTTCAATAAAAGATCTCTTATTTAATAAATAATAATACCTCTTATAGTGGTGCTTGAACATATCAGGGCAATCGAATAGAAGTTTAGGTATTTTCCAGAAAAAAAAACTTATACCCTTTGTTGAGGATATCGGATGTCTAGGGGATGCTCACTGCCACAAATTGTGGACGTCCAGGGGTGATGCTTTGCTGAAAAGCGGATTTCCAGGGAGTCTCACTTGTAAAAATCGACAAAAGAGTGGATGTCCAGGGGGTCTTAATGCGACAAATAGGAAAAATTCAGGGGGGTGAGGTTACTATTTTTGGACATCCAGGGGGTCAAGATATTTTTCGTGTAAGTCCATATCGTCAACATAGGGTGAACAATTTTTTTCTGGAAAAGCCCTTTGAAAAACGGGCTTTTCATAAAGCAAAACAAACATAGCCAGACTGGCGTGGGATAAAATCTTTAAATTGCTAATAATAGGAGAGAAGGAGACTGGTTTTCCCGATAACATAATTGTTTATAATTGGCAGCAGTTTATAACATATGAGTACACAAATAATGAAAGGGTAACGAGTTTTTGCACTTTTGCAGAATAACTGCAAGGTCCATACTGCCAGGGCTTTCAGAATTGCGTACACGCTCGTGTCCGTCCACGTACCATGCAAGTAAAAGTTCTTTTCCGTGTACGAACTTTTCAAGCCCTGGCTGCGGAATCAGGTGCGTTTCTAGAGGTACTGAAATGGAGATATATGATGATTTTGATGACGATTCTTCCATTAGACCATAGGTAATGGTATTATTACCTTACTCTCCTGTAAAAGCGGTATTGCAATACTTCTAGATCCACACCTAACTACACATTTATGAACTCTTCAGCCCCTTTCATTCTCTAGAGGAATCAAGTCACGGAGGGATGACGACACACGTATGGTCATCCATACGGGTAAGTGTCGTCACTATTAAGGTTCTGTTTTTGATTTTAGTTGATAAATGCACAGTAAGGGTCTGGCCTTGTCTAAACCAGGAACCTGGCTCTGACAATTTCCCTATTTTTATTGAGCTGATATTACTAGAGGGAAAGAGAGAGCTAGGGACTGTTTGTTTAAGAAATCGAGCTTGAAATTCAATCAAATTTCCCGCTCAATTCAAAGTATCGTTTTATGAGCCAATCAAAATACCTGTAATGGGCTTTTCCAGAAAAAACTGTATACCCTATGTTAAGAATATCGGACGTCCAGGGGGTCTCAGTGTCACAAATGTTGGACGTCCAGGGGGTGATGCTTTGCTGAAAAAAGGATTTCCAGGGGGTCTCACTGTAAAAACTGAAAAAAATGGATGTCCAAGGGGTCTCAATGCGAAAATAGGACAAATCCAGGGGGTTGAATTACTATTTTTGGACATCCAGAGGGTCATGATATTTTTCGTGTAAGTCCATATCGTCAACATAGGGTGACAGATGTTTTTCTGGAAAAGCCCATTGTAAAGTTCTGAATTCGAATCACGAATTTTGCGCGGCACACACCGTCGTTTTAAGGACAAACACCAACTTCAGTCCCTTCCCAAACATCACTAAACACAAGGCAAAAATTGTTTTTTATTAAACTAACCTCCTATTGAGACTGTTTTTTTCACTCTTCTTTTTGTTGTTTTTCGTTCCTCTTCATTTTCTTTCATTTCATCATCTCCATAGGTACCTTCAGTGGGTGACCTGCAGTTGCGTTCTCCTACAGGCTCCTCCTCTTCTTCTTCACTACAAAAGAAATCATGGCGTTATTGATGTAGTGTAACCACTATAGTGTACAGAGGGATCTCAGCCAGTGGCGTAGCTAGAGGGTAGGTCGCACTTACAGAAAGAGAGACATATGTCATTAGATTCATTAAAAATGCAATTATGTAGTCACTTGATGGCAAAGAAAATTACGATTTAATGACTTTAATACCTCTCCTCCTTGCTTGCACCACCTACCCTAGATATGCTACTACTCAACCCCTATCTTCTTCCAGCCTCCTTTTAGGAAAATTCCTTAGCCTGGAAACAAGGTTTTGTTATATCCTATGAAAAAAAGCATAATACAAATCAAACTGAAAGTTCACACAGATCATATGTTTGCAAACTTATCCATCTGAATTTTATAATGAATTTTATTTTCAACTATTTTTTGTGTGTGTGACCATACTAAATGAAAACAAAAAGATTTGAATGTGTGTACGTGGGCATAGTTTCTCAGGAACCAGGTATATAAGATTGCCACAAAGCAGGTTTTGCACCCTTTTTAATTCGATTCCCCTATCAATTCATCCCCAATACATCATTACCAGTATTGACTTCAGAAGTCTACTCAGTGGGCAAAATCATAAAAAAACCATGTGGAGGAGTGTTATCTTTTTAAACGGCACGTCTTTTCTGCGTCCCGTTTTAAAAGAAAAACACTCCCCCACATAGGGTTTTTACTAATTATACCCACTGGGTATGACGTTTAGTAGGTAAATTCATTCAATAACTTTCATTACTATTATCGTGGTTATTCAATTTTTATACCAATTAGCACTTGAATTTTATGACTTAAAAACTTTAAAATTGGTGTAAAATCTGTTAACATTAAGGTTGATTTTTCATGCTGTTTTTTAACGATTTATTCTATAAGAGATTTATAGCGCATGAAAATGTCAACATCGTAATGACTTTACCTACCATTTGTCATAAATTATCCTAATATTCCTCATAAATTATCCTACCATAGACGTGCGTAATCGACACTTGTAAATGGTGTATAAATACTTCAAAAAAACTCCCCCATAAACCAAGCTTTTAACCAATCTACGCTAAGCTGACATTAATAAACCCATTTCAGCCTTCCCTATTGTTTTATAGAAAAGTGCTTTCCACTGAACCTTTGCTTAGTAGAATCTCGAGATTTCAAAATAAAGAGATTAGAACTAAAGATTCCACATAAGTTGTTTATCTTAAAGGATTTTTTTGCCAAGAAATCTTCAAGCAATTCACTTTCAAAAATTCAAGTAGTGTAATTTAGAAGATTATGCAAACGAGTCTGAACTAGTTATAAACTATGACTGAGTTAACTACAATGATAGGGGGGCAGACAGAGATGGTTCTCTCCACTTTTCTCAGTACCATATTTTTCAGATTTCAGCATTTCATTACTTGTTTAACTTAAACGTTTGAGTTGTTGCTGTTACAATACAATATATATGGCAGACAGATGTGCCCTTGATCTTTTAATGCCATCTTGTGTAAATGTATGTCGATATTACTTCAAATTATCATCAATTTATGACTTAATTTACACACGTAATTGCAAATAGTAATATTTCGGCTGCATTGGATTAGGCCATCGTCAGATCAACGTGAAGTCGATGTATTGACGTTGAATAAAAGCCTTGATATTGTGTTAAAATCAGAAAAAAAACTGAATTATCAAGATTTTTAAGAACACTTACCGGATAACTCTTCTGCTTTTAAAGCTCATTTTGAGAATGAAGTAATTATTTTTTTTAGAATATTACCAAGAAAGCGAGAGGAGAAGCAGGCAAAAACCTCTCTTCAGCTCTTGAATAAGGTTTCAACTGTGAGTAAATTTACTGTCAGTGTCCTTATCAACAAACAACCTTGGATTTTCAAGAGACAATTAGTAATATCTTTTAATGTTACCTCAACAAACAAGCCTCTCTTGTCAAGAAATCCCTTCCTTTTTACGGTAATACAAATAATAACAAAATCTGTTTTTCTTGTCAATACACAAATACGTATATCTACATTCTACAGTAAACGCTACTGCAATATACACGGTACACATAGACATTCTGATAAGAGTATTTGTATGTGCTTTCAAGAGGGTTGCAAAATCAAGATTTAATAAATTTGTTTGAGCAAGGAGGCTTGATAGCAAACTTTGAGAAAACTTGTAATTTTGTTTGTTAGCCATAGCGAATGGGTGTTATGCTAAATAAATATCTGACATATTTTCTCTCAACACTTCTGATATTTTTTCTTATATCACATTCATCAAAGAGTTTTATTACATTTGCAAATTAGCAAAAAAAAGTAAAAAAACATTTACGAAATGAAACTGGTGTGACAGATTTGCTTTTTTGGAAATTTTCATATACCAACAAAAGGAAATTTCAGCAATCATAGTTTTCATTGAAGCTAGTAAAAGATTGATATAGCTTGAATTTGTTTAATTGTAAATGGTAATCATAATTTGTGTATCATAAAGTAATCATACAGGGTGAGAGTTTTGTTGATGACAGTATTTAACTCCTATGATCAAAGATTATTGAAGATGCGAAAGGCTTACATCATCAACAACACATATTATCACTTAAGTTTTAAAGAGACAAATTATTAATCATATTTTGTTTTATTTTCAGCTCTAAGCCCAATGTCTTCTATCTTTATATCCATTTTTAATCTTATCAAATTAATTATAGTTAAAAGGAAGTTCAGCTAATTCTGTTTAATTATGATTGTAATTGAAGATAATCAACAAACAATCGAATATCTTTATACATGCAGACTGAATGCTTAACATAAATCAGAAGAAACCTGTTGCATGTATTTTGAAAGCATGAAATTTTAACATCACAGATCCTTGCTATAGATTGTTTTCCAAAACAAAAGATATTATTATAACACACTTTCAATGTATGTTTAATATATCAGTCTGAAAGCTTTTGTTCAGAGGAAAACCAAAAACAGATGAATTCTTATTTACATAATGGAAACTTTGGCAAAAAATTGGCAATTTTTATTCATATTGAAAATGAGGATAAATTACTCGTTTTGAAACCAAAATACATTTGTCGTTTTGTCACATTTACAAACATCTTGAATGGATGTTCAGCAAACAGAAATGTGTCATTTTCTTGTGTTCGACCATTTAATAACAAAGTATATATCAGTTTGGAAAAAAACTTTTTCTGTGACTAAATATACCACTTGTAACTTTGAAATTTTTATTATTGAAGCCCTTAAATTATAATTAATAATCATTATTTTGATTTTTTATAGATACATTAATTTAGTTATTAATGATAATTAAAAATTAATTTAAGTTTTGTTACTGTAGCTGAAACCTTTTCCCAACTAAATTGTTACAAATGGTATCTAAATACAATTTTTTTTTTAAAAAAACTAAAAAACTTTGAATAATCTATGCTTGAAATCTTTGTCAAATATTCCTAGAGAATTTCTGTTTGTTTTATTAAGAATACAGGTGATCACATCAAACCTTCTTAAAATTTGAAAAAATTGCATCCTTTGACTACAATTTTGGTGAATTGTACAATATATAAATCTATCTTTTATATTAAAATTGTTTGCCATGTTAAAATGTTCAAAAAATGTATAAAAACACAAATGTATATCATATAAGCTTTTCGGCTTTCGGATACATTCGTTTAAAAGTGCAGAATTTTGGTCCAGTGTCATTATGCTTTCTTAGGGGTAACCATAAAGAGTAAAATGTTCATTTTGCAACAGTGACTAGCATATATAGCATTTTGTAGCTGAATCTAGCCTTTGAAAGTATTTCAACAAGTATAATACTCACGCTTGGTACAATATATTTTTGAACTATTAATATTGAAATATTATGAAATTGATGCCTTCCATACTGCTAATATCATGAAAATAAATGGCCGTCATTGTCATAGTGATCTGAACTTAAGCAGATTTATGCACCGCATGTAACTTCCTTGAAAAACTGGCACATACATTTGAAATGTTATGTCAAATTTTGACAAGCCTAAAAACTATGTTTTCTATTTCTCTTTTGTACCAGAGGTACATAAAGATAGTTGAATCTCCTTGTCTATGGAGTGTTACAAAATATGAATGGTTTGATATTTTGTAATTACCAATATATTATACCCTTTTTTAAGAGACTGATAGGTATTGTGGATAAACCCATTACCAAGCCAGACTGAAATTATGACAGGCAGGAGCAGGGATCATCCCAAGATCTCTTGTATGTACGTATGTATGTATGCATGTGAACGAATGTATGTAATGTATCAGTGATATGATACAGTGCTCAATACAATCATAGAACTAAATTAAAAGTAAATTTCTGACTCTTAACTCGTCTATGTATGATGTGTGTATATTAACCAGGCCGAGGGGAGTCAAAGTTCTAATTCAGTTGTTAACTGATATGGGCCTGCACTATGAATTGTATATCCCATATTTCAAATCAATGGTCCCGTAATTGAATGGCTGATTCATGTTGTAGGTTTTCACCGAATGCAACTGCCTTCCTATATATACTACTCTTGCACTTACTAGGCCATGTCTGCATACCCAGCAGTTTCTATCGTTATCCTTGATTAAGGGTAAAAAAATTGTGTCACTGCTCCTTAAAAAAACAATCACATGTCTGCACTTTACAAAAACACGAAGTCAGATAGCTGGGTGAATTGCGCCAAATTGGTACACTGTCTCGTCAAAGTAACCTTAAAAATAACTTTTTTAAGCCTTGAAAGAAAGAGCCCCTAAGCTTCTCTCTGTATCAATACATTTAAAGAACAAATACCTCAGTAGTGAAACATGGTGAGAACAGATTTCAAAAATACCGTCTAGGTGACAGAAGCATTTTTCATATTTGACTGTGGAAGACATAGCCAGTCATTAATATAATAAGTATATACACAAGGTTCATCCTGGAACAACCAAATTCTTGAAATCTTACGATTCATATTCTGATTTGTCTTTAAACTGGATTAAGAAACTTTTTCACAGTTAGGGCAATTCAAGTTGGTGCCTGTGGTACTGGTGGTACTGGTGTACTTGGAGTAGAATAATACTTAGGTACACTTTTTATTATAATTTATAGTCAAAATAAATGGGATGGGAATCATTATTTTGTATTTTACAAAAATTTATTGTATCCTTCAACTTACATTCATGTAGTCAATAAGCTTCACTTACTCCTAAGTGTTTTGGTAGGAAAAATACAAAAAATAAACAAAAACTGCAATCATGACTTACTGGTAGTGACTGTGTCCATTTGTCGTCATTAGCTCGACATCAGACATTCTACAAAATATAAATCTTTTTGAAAAAATATAACAAAATTCACCACAAGAACCAGCTCGTGTGCTTTATGATTAGCAATTGTTTTTATACTTGAATATAAACGTGATCCAAGTGTGATCTTTCTACAATTCTATATATGTATTCTATATTTACAACTATGACATTTTGGAAGGCGTAACTATGATGCCATTTCTTCCCCGTAGATTGTTTTGGTCGTGCCATGTTTGTAGCTATACCACGCACAGATTTTCATACAAAACGAAGGAAACATCGCATAAGCTGGTATCATTTACAACCAAACACGGATATAGCAAATTGCGCACGCGATTACGTCGTAAATCACTTTTCCATCAAAATTTGAATTCTCCTCCCTATTGCTAATTTTTGATAATGTAAGGATAAAAAACAGCATTTTATACAAAACTTTATACTGTACACTGTATATACAATATAACATAAACAAAGTAATTAAAGAGTGGATGTCATTTTTATTCCTACGTGTGATATCATAAGCTTTGATTCTAATGAAATGCTATGTATGCGGGTATGTATGCTACCGACCAGACTTTGGCTCTAGATATACTGGATATAAAGCATCCGACGAGCCTCGAAAGCTGTTAACGGTGTATATTTTTGCAAAATATCTGTTTGGAAGGTCGCTCTAAGGTCCCGAATAAACGCCCCCCCCCCCGCTTATTTTCATTTGCACCTCCTGCTTTTATTAGGACCATAACTTGACCAAAGGCAGACTTTTAATTTTGGAGTTTTTTTCTGGACACTTTGTAAATTTTACCTTCGCTATGTCCTATGTCGTTAAAATACACGCAATGATTTTGCAATGAAATTGAATTTATTTGATACTGTTAAGTTACATATTTTGAAAAGTTAGAATGTTTTTCCATTGTTTAAAGGTTGTAAATACTGAAATTTTCCTTCGTCAAAAAATTTTACCAATTTTCTATGAGCTATAACTCTCGATATGTTTTGATTTATGGATGGACAATAGAAAGGGCTTTCTTAAGTAAACATCAGATTTTCATGAAAATGAAGTCCTGGAGCTCTACAGTCGCTAAAATTAAAAAATTGCGTTTTTGCACGTCATCGTGAATTTTTCCCACATGATCAATCTGCCATTTTGAAATTTTCAGAAAATATGTTAAATAGAATTACATCTGTTTAAATTAATTATATCATATTCAGACATTTTCTAATCTGAAGTTATTTAGGTATTTACCAGGCCGCGGGCCAATATGTCCCCACCCCCTTGTTTGGGATAGGGTTAAACTGAACAAATTAAACCAAGGAGTTCGAAAGCGAAATAACTTTGGATATAGAGCATACTCCGGGAAATGACAGCGAAGTGTATGGTTCAAATCCAATTCTGACAAAATTTTAGGATTGACTAGGGGCTCATGCCCGTCTAGGGAAATATGCCCCTCACAACTGAAGGGGGCAATGGACGTTGAATAGCTTTCCTTACGGCTCGATACCTTAAGGGAATTTTTATTCTTGGCACGTGATCAGTTGATAAATTAACCGTCTTTATTTTACTAAATAGGTTATAGCTCACCAAGCGTAACGGCTACCAACTTGAAACTTGGAATGGTGGATACGTAATGAAGATGATACGTAACGGAGCACAATC
>JAUBWS010104287.1:0-10525 GCA_032270445.1 Darlingtonia californica | reverse complement strand
ATTTTCTTGCGATAACTAGTGCAAATTTATCGATAATAATACTGTCGGTTAGCACTAATATCAATTATCGCTATGAACTTATCGATAAACGAAAGTACTCCAAATCCCTCGGAACGTCACATATGTGATTAGATATCAATGATCAAAAACGTTTTATCTTTTGTCAATAACTATTAAACCTTAGTTTGAACATAAAGATTTTAATTTGTAATGAATCAACAGATTTTGCACTGATGTGACTTTCCAACAACAAAGGAAAGGGAGTGGGGATTGAACCCACAACCTTTCGCTTGCCGGGTGATTGATCCAATGTCATTAAAAACTAATTCGCAGTAGACGAGGGGAATGATCGCTCAATGGTACCTGAATCCTACAAAGCAATGGAATGTCATTGAATTAATGCACAGACAGAGCCCAATCTCCATCCAACCTGCTAGAACTGGACATGTTGGATCTCATCAATTGTCTATAGAATATGTTCTGGATGACCTTTGCAAAAAGACCTACCACCTCAGCACTAAGATGACTTGTGGTGCATAAAATAGTATATATGGTAGTAAATATTCAAGATAATAGACCATGCCTGTTAATATTGAATGCTTCTGAAGAACTTTTAGCATTCTGTTTTTCTGGGTACCCTGTATATTACAAACCCTTCAATTTTCATTAATTAACTTCATTCATAATTTCTTAGCTTAAAACTGACCTTACTATTAGTTTATTGAATGTTGGTCCTTTCGTTTCAACCATATGTTTAGACTGATTCCAGGTTCATTCTGCTCAGAGTTTAAATCAACTTATTTGGTTTTTTGAATTGATATTTTTCTTTTTAAAATTAATTTTTCTTATAGAGTAAAATCTCAAATTTTTGTTGATAAGATTCATTACTGCTAATCTGGAAAATGAATTTTAGTGAATGTTTCAAGCAAAGTGGCCAGCTTTGTAAATTCTCTCCTAACCAGAAAGCAGTGGTAAGTATATGCTTTTGATATCATTCATTCTTTTGTGCCGGCCTTCGTAAGGTTTTAGCAGCCACAATGTCCAAATGAGAGTTAGGTATTAGGTGACTATGTATGTGCTTTCTTGTCAGAAAATTTTGTAAGAACACAAGGTTCCGAAAAAAAACAGTAAAGGAATTCGAGCAAAACTTCGTTTATGTGCTGGTTTCTTTTACAAAATATAAAAAATGTGCTGAATTCCTCTTTTGTTGTTCATAAACACACACCTAATGTGTGTATTTATTTATTTATAGTTCACAGTAGAAGAAAATAGTAGCATACAAGCTAATAAACATCAACTCAACAAATTTATACAACAGGCCCTTTTTTAGAAGAAAAGTGTGTCCGACTTTCCGACGCTGCCTCTCTTACTTTTCTCAAATAGAAAGTTTCATTTTAGACCTGACTCTTAAAACTGGCACCTACATAGCCAGTCTTTTCACTTCTGAAAAATGCCCTTTTTTCTGTTAATGGATGCTACCTTTATTTTCTAACATAGGGCTTGTACAATGCAATTTACAAATTCGATGCTATTTATGTACGGACAGCATATTCAGCATGGGCATGCAGAAGGAATTCAATGCTTTCTCTTTCACTTGAATGTTTCCAAATCACAAATTTCCTTTAAAGGTACTAGGCTCCACACTTTTGGACCTAGGAACAACAGCGATTCCCTGATTTTATAGTGTTCTACTTTTGAAAAAGGAGTTATCTTGTGTTCTTATTGTTTTCAAATTTTGGGGGAAGATCTCGTCAACAAAACTTGGCAAGGCGCCATTTTTGACTTTGTAATGTTCTATTACAAGAAGCTATGGATTCCTTTGTTGTTCCAAAATTAATTAGATGAAAAGACTGACTTTAAAGTACCGGAATCCAACTGTCCTGAAAATCTACCACAATCAACTTGTGGCTCAATATTTTTCTTGAGGTTATTATGAATAAAATATTTCCTCATTTACAAACAGAAACGCCATTAGCTTTGATTAAAGGGTTTTGATCTTTAGCCTACTTTTTATATGATATTTAAGGCTAATGCAGCACAATATCGTTTGGTTATCAGAGATGTAAAATCATTGCAAATCAAAGCTTTGTTTACTTGTTTAGACAATATCAACCACATAGAGGTAATACCTTGTTTCTATATTTATATTACAATGATACAAACATGCCTAAAGGCCATCTTTCACAGTCCATTTTATAGTTATTATGGATCACATTTTTTATTGGACACAGACAATGTTTCACATTCCAAAAAGAATTTTTCCAGTTTTTATCTTTGAGCATCAGAATTGAAATAAAATAAAATAACTGAGCAAAAAGTATAACCATTTGATAAGAAATTTGGAAATTTTGTGTGCAATTACTTATTGTACTTAAATATATATCATGATTCCTTTCACATTTTGAATTTTCTCATTTCAGTGGTCTCCTGATTCATTTTACATTTTGTGTGCGCTCTACAAGAGAGGTATTATTCAGGTGAGATATAAATGCCAAGGTTAGGTTTAAGTGTTTTTATAAACATTTTATGAAATGTTTACAAAAATACTTAAAAAAGCTACATCCTGACATGCCTTTTCAAATAATGCTTTATGTTATAATCTGTTTTAGAAAATACATTAATTGTCTCTGTAGCATTTATTCTTTGTGTATAATTGTATTTTGAATACAGAAGTCAGTTAAGTCATGATTTGATTTACTAAACCTGACTTGCTCATTGTTCGAGAGATCCCCCCCCTTCTTGGTATCCCATCCCTTCTTTATAATAATCGATCTTCCAATAAGATGTTGCAGATTGGTGGTGGTTGTAATGTTAATGTAAATAATATATACCCTCCCTTAACTATGACCCCACTCCTCTTTAAGCTAAATGACCCTTTAAGAAAGGTAGGGGGGGGGGGGTTGAACTATGCAGCCTGCTTGAGTTTTAATTATGGCTTTCTTCTGCTGTAGCATAGGTTATGGTCTCATGGTTTGAAGTATAGACTTATGATTATAAATTACTTTTTTCATACTCAGGTATGGTCTTTAGAAAATACAGAATGGACCTGTAAAATTGATCATGGGTCACTTGGACTTGTTTATGCTCGTTGGAGTCCTGACAGCCGGCATATACTTTCAACTTCAGATTTTAAGGTATAATTACTTACTGTTGATTCTGAGTATGTGGCTGAGAAGATTTTCTAGCCGAGAACTAAATACTTTTAACATTTCAAAAATTTTAGTTGTCAAAATTACCAATCATTGGCCAGTATTAGGTTATTTTCAAAGGAAGCAGGATCTGTAGAATTTACTGATTCTCTGATCGTGCAGATTATTAAGCTGTCTTGTCAATTTTAATCGCTGTTTTGTAAGGAACTTTTGAGTTTCTTTAACAAAAAGCAGGCTTAAACACTGGGTTTGTTTTTGGCAAGTCAAGTTCTGACATTTGATAGTTTATTGTGAATTTTAAAATATTAATTAATTCGTTACATTCTTATTAGTATTATCATATGTAAAACTAACGTTTTTTATTTAGCTGAGAATTACAGTTTGGTCACTACTCAATAAATCAGTATCGTACATCAAGTTCCCCAAGCATTCACAAAAAGGTTTTTTTATGTATACTGTATTATTTCTGCCTGATACTCCCCTTTTCAAATCTAGTGCTTTCCTATGATTACTTAGATTGTCCTTGGGAAGTTTTCCGGAAAGCTATTTTAGAAGATTTTCATTTATGGAATTGATATAAAATCTTTGTCATTTTGATTAAATTTCATTAAATCAATTAAGAAAGTCATCAATTATATTTGTTTCTATATTGTGTCTGCAACGAATATTTTTTTCATGCGCTCTTTACCTGATGTTCTAGCTGCAATATGTTTTTTTAAACGAGTGAAAAGCTATTTTAATATCAAAAGTATTTACCTCCTGTTCCAGGTTTAGAATTTTCTAAAGATGGCAAATATATGGCAGTGGCTGAACGAAGAAATCACAAGGATTTTATTAGTGTGTTTGCTTGTGATACTTGGGAAATGCTGAAGGTGAGTTTTGTACATGGAAAAAATACTTTTCAGAACTTACCCCTTTTAATCCTAATTGGCTGAAGGTTGAACCATGAAAATGTCAATTTTTTTCAACGGATGTTAATATTGAAAGGGTATGAGTGAATAGAGTTCAAAGAGTTTGAGTTTTTTTCGTTGGGATTGCACTGAAATTATTTCATTCTGATGAATATGTACACTGTATCCTTGATAACAGTAGAGATTTTACCACCTGTGTCACGTAAAAGCTGTCATTTTAGATATATAGTATTGAAAATGATTTAATCGAAAAGCTTCTGCTATACTTGTTACTCTTTTTAACTAATTTGGTTTTTATTTTTGAATAAATTCATCTTATGTGAAATGTGATTTTCAGCCATTCATTTCATTATTACTTATTTTGTTTCAGCACTTTGCTACAGATACAAAAGATCTTGCTGATTTGTCATTTTCACCAAATGGTTCCATGATAGCAGTTTGGGATTCCAAGTTAGAAGTAGGTCACGGATGATGACGAATTGTATTTATCAAATAAATTTAAGCGTAAACATATGGAGTGTGGTGTGGCTATTGTTTTGATAACAATAAGCGATTGACCAGTAGATATTTTAGTTTCGATTTCTCAAACACCATGTCATGGAAGTTAAAAAAGAGGAATATAAACAGCTAATTTTTTCTGACATGAAACACTAGCCCTTTTAAACGAATCGCTTTTTTAGCCAGTGAATTTAAAAACGAGATATAAATTTTATGATCTGATGGTTCTAGTGTAGTGCTTTAATTATAAGCAGAATCGTACCGTTCAAAAGTTAATGTTAGAGAAAAAGAAGCTCTACCACCAAAGGATAACTGGAGTGAATCTGTGAGGTAGTTTTCTTTAACAAGACTAATTGAGAAACTTATGTTTTAACATTTGTATTGCGTAGAAAGAAAGTAGATAGGCCGAAGTAGACCTACAGTTTGTATCAGCCAGTCAACGAGGGAGGCAACCTCCTTTTCGAATCAGGAACCTTTTGATTGCAAGGTGAGCGTTTTGTTAGGGGGAACAATTCTCTTATTGAATATGGTTTCTACATAATAACTTGATGGTTTATTTTCAGTACAAAGTTGTTATTTATTCCCTGGACGGACGTTTTGTATCATCCTACAATGCTTATGATTTTGCTTTGGGTGTGAAATCTGTCGTCTGGTCTCCGACAAACCAATTTCTTGCCATTGGAAGTTACGATCAGCAAGTGAGATTTTATGCTTGAGTTGATGAATGTTTAAACTTGAATTTGATGTTTTTTTGTTTTTTTTAATAAGATTACAACGGGTATGTATTTGACTATATTCGTGGATATTTCGTTAATTATTTGTGGTGAGGTGACATATTTTGAGGTTCAAATCCTAAATGCAACTTCTGTTCATACTTATGGTATAAAAACTGTTTCGTGAGGTCTGTACGTTTGATTTAAAAGATACACGCATTTGATACCCTTAGCGTTTTTAAAAAATTGCCACGTTGTAACGGCAGTTGCAGTTGATAGTAGCATGTCACGGTTTTATTAACACATGAGATATTGTTCCAAACTGCATGCACACAGAACTGTATCACTACTATAAAATATAAAAACCTGGCTTAGCGTTTAAGTAAACAAATTGATAAATATCCGCATCCTGTTTTGTAGGTACGTTTGCTAAATAACGTTACTTGGAAAGCAATCTGCGAATTTCAACACCCACGGAAAATTACAAATTCTTACACGGTAAAAATTATTTTAGTTTGTTTAGAGTTCTCAGTTTCCTTATCAAGGATGCAAGAATAGGTGAGCTCTGCGGTACTGTAAATAACAGTTAGTGCTCAGTGATTACCGGCCATTTTTTATATTACCGGTTGTTTTCTTACCGACTAATAAGAAGTATTCTTTCATAAATAATATTTTTAAGCTTCACGCCTAAAGCTTTTAAATAGGATTTTTTTGTTTTTATCATGAAGCCTCTGTACCGATAAGATTAACGATACCCTATGACTAGACCGTGCGCAAGTTATTATGTCGGCCATCTCCCTGTTACTAACTAAAAAATATCGACCGAAATGTACTCGATTTGCAAGTACTTGAAAATTTCCAATTAGATTTTGCAAACTTTGTGTGCGGTATGTCGTGGATTCGAATCCTGTCTTACCAAGGATATTAAAATTGGTACATACTGCTTCTCTGCCAAGAATCCAGGTATATCTTGAGTAGAGAATGAAGTCAAACCAGTCACTGTGGTGCGCAAAGGAATCTCTTATTGTTCTATGCTTGTGAGGATACACTTCAATAAATAGTTACCCAGTTAGTTTGAGTAGCTCTGCTATGCATCATTGTTTTGTGTGTTGCGAGCTCAGGATCAGCATTTTCTGGTAAACGCTGTAATAGGACACATTCCGATATTTGGGAAGGTATATGAGTTCTTCTGACTTTTATATGCCTACATGATACCTGATATAATTTTTAGTTTGAATTGCTACTATTAGTGAATATGGAGAGTGTGTCTTCCCCCGTCTCATGTTTCTCTGGAAATGCTGACTTCTGTGAAAGGGTTCCGAAAAGGTTATATATAAATGATTTTGATATTTTTATAATTGTAGACTGTGTATTTGGAAATTGAGAAAAAGAGTGTGT
Organism: Darlingtonia californica; assembly: GCA_032270445.1. Lineage (NCBI taxonomy): Eukaryota > Viridiplantae > Streptophyta > Magnoliopsida > Ericales > Sarraceniaceae > Darlingtonia > Darlingtonia californica. The sequence continues at coordinate 3,856 of JAUBWS010104287.1, read as the reverse complement.
TGTTACCATGGGAAACGGAGCCTGGAACTAGGCAGTCACAACCAAGCCATTGTAAGTTGCAGATTTTTCATTCGTGAACATTTCTGTCGTCATTCTGAATATTTGTCTCTTACGCGTTTGACAAAGTTTCTCACTCTACATATGTCAGCTTTACTTGTTTAACAATTTTAGATTCGTACATCATTCCTTATCGGGGAAAACTCCCCGGCAAAGAAGTCAAAAGTTTTGTTTGGAAAACTATCGTCATTTGGACAACTTAGTTATATACTTAATGATGCATCAAATACATTTTTCGTGTGATCCTCATATCAATAATATTGTTTCGTCAATAAAGATATCTTAGCTTATATACCTTATCGAACAAAAAAATGTTGGACAAAAGTGACGAAATTTTCCGGCAGTGACGAAAATTTGGTTCGCGAAAACGTTTGATCATCCAAATATTTTCATTGCTTTAAAACACTGTAGACACTATGATTCGTGTGACTTTTATTCAAAATCAAGGTTTTGAAAATTTGAATTTTCGCCACTTTTGTCCGACCTATTTTTGTTCGATAAGGAATATAAATTCAGATCTTACAATACCAGTCAATAATATTTCACGTGCTTGCTATTATCATGTATGTTTACCATATATAATATGTGATAAAATGGATTATTTCCTTTCTGTTTTAGACGCTGTACAAGAGAAACCCTACCAAATTCCCGCCATTCGCCCCGATCCCGAAAAACCCAATCCGAAAATGGGAATCGGATCAATTGCCTTCAGTAGGAATTGCAACTACATGGCCACGAAAAATGGTATTTCGAATTCACATTTTCCCAGGATAGTCTCTTTTATTATTGTTAGCAGTTAGGGTTCAGACTTCCTGGAATCACTAAACATTATGGAAATTTTCGACATCAAAAGCCTCGTTATCGTGGTCGAATTTGACGTACAACCAACTATGTCTGTCAGGCCTTATTTGGACTTACAGTACTGATTCACACCAACGATTAATAGCGTATTTATTTGCTTAAGAACGGAAAGATCAGATCTTATTTGAGATTTAAAGCTCAAATTTTTGAAGAATTCTCGTGGTTTTCTGTCTAGTTATTGCTTTTAATTGTTTAATCGAGTAAGTTCTATTAATTTTCAAAGGTAGAGGGTAAAAAGATCAACGTAAAGCAAAATCAAGAGAAATTTTCCCAGCAATTAAAAAATTTATTCAGGGTAACCACTAAAATTAATGTTTTGGTTGGATTGGCTTGATTGCAATTGACTGAACAAGTTACCGGAAATGTATTCACTGTTGTCGTTGTCGTTTTATCATATTTTTCAAGTATTTCTTCTTGTTTTCTAGATAACATGCCGACTGTTCTGTGGATTTGGGATTTAACGAAATTAAAGTTGATTAGCGCACTTGTTCATTGTCACTCAATAAGAAGTAATTATTTTTATCTGATACTCTATTGAATTTCATTTTAAAACCCTTTTGAGCGTTAGAACTTTCTGTCATTTTTGCAATATTTGTCATGGAAATGTATTTTGTTTAACAGTTTTTCTCTACAACTTCTTTCGCTGCCGTAATTAATTTAAATCTCAAAATATTATTTGTTCTCTAATACGTGTAACATCTTTCCAAATTTAACTTTATGCAAGAAGCTGTAGTGAAAAACCTGCGAAGACAAAATACCTAATCGTTTAAGAACTTTTTTTCGACTGCTGTAACTCAATAGTTACAAATAGTTTAGTTCTGTAAAATCGTAGATCCTACCATAGGCAACTAACTTGATCTTACAGGGAAAAGGTACAACGTGTAAGCTTGTAAACGTGTAAACATCTTGTTTTGAATTATTACAACATTTTGAAAAGTGAGATCACTCAGAAATGAAATAGGGCAATCGAGATGTTTCGCAAGGTTATTAATTATTTTTAATCTGTATAATGAATGTTTTCATTTTGAAAATAATTAAAAAATCCATCGTCCTATAGAAGTTGACGTAGTCGGAACCTTTTTAGAAGTTGGGTGTAAATATTGCGATATTTTTTCCTCGTTTTTGTAGCATTTTCTTGGGATCCAAACGAAACACGGTTGGCTTTGTGCACTGGTACCAACAAATTATACATGTGGTCGCCTGCAGGTTGCTTGTCCGTTGAAGTTCCTGGAGATGGTGAGTATCTTGAAGTCCGATTTCAAGCTTAAGGGGGCTTATCAATGACACCTAACTCAATCATAATCGTTTTACAATGACACTCACAAAAAAGTTAAAAGTTTCAACTTAGCAAGGTCGCATTTAGCATATTCAGCATGGCAGACTACCATTCAAAAAGATTTTCCTGATTGCATTTAGAGTTAGATGGCAAAACAGATTTAGTCTCAAAACGAAGCTGAAATTCGAAATAATAATCTCGGGAAAAATGTATTTAGCCTTATCAATTTTCATTGAACTGTCATCAAAAAGAGTCCTGCGTTCCTGGAAATACCTAATTCAAAACTGGTGTAATTCACAATAGATTCAACTTTTTACCAACGAAAGTGTCTTGAGGATTTCAGTTTAGGGATTTTTTAATTCTAAGCTAATTTTAAATGCCTTTTTTGAAATCTCTTGGAAGAAGCATTTTCTTCGCGCAATGGTCCGAATTAAGGTCTTCCATTTAGGCGGCAAAGTGTCCTTGATGCTTTTACCCATACAATGATTTTTTTTCTTCCTTAGGAGATTTTTTTGTCACAAATTTAACTTGGCATGAATCTGGCCGTAGTGTCATGTTAACAAGCAAAGATCAGATGTGTATGTGCTTCCTGACAAGTCCGCATGATGATAGCCTCTGATGGGTTAACCCTCTGATGGGATATTATCATTCGCTCTTTACAGTTACTTTTTGTATTTTCAAATATTATTTTTATTTATATTGTATATAATTTTTTCTGTAAATAAGTAGGATAGAAAAAAGATATTCATTTGATAGGAAAACGATTTTTATTTGTTGCCGAAAAACTATATCACGAGATGTAATGACATTTGTTTAATGCGTGCAAGGAGTATATAAGCCAATATTAGATTTCAATATCGCAGACACTTCCACCCCTCAAATAATGTTCATTTATGGCTCAACAGAAGCGTATCACTAGTCGGATCCCTCTTTTGTCCTGGAAGATGGTACCAAATATGCCTATGGTGAGTAGTTGGCTAATAACCTGTATTTTGCGCCATTTTGCTTGATGACATCATCAAAACTTAAAATCAAATATCGCAAGTTTGAAAAGTGATATTACTTTAATTTTTTTACCAGAGTTCTATAACATCAATAAATTTCAGAATAAATTCAAATTCAATTCAAGTTGCTGATAACAGCATTTTATCTAAAAAAAAATTCTAAACTTATTGCTGACGTAAGCATAGTTTTTTAAAAAAAGTGATGAATTATGAATGTTTTTATCAATTTACAACTTTAGTGAAAATTTGAAGGTGATATCCCTTTTCAAATTGAAATGTTTAATTTTTAATTTTGGTGACGTCATCAAAATCGTACAAAAAATACAGGTTTTTAGCCAATTATTGTTATTATTATTATTATTAATCGAAAATTTTTGTCTCCACAATAATATATGGTTTTTCTTACAGTGAAAGCGTATGAAAATAAAATATCTATGCATAATGTTAGTTTAAAAAAGTGAATAAAATAATTTTAGTAGAAATTAATATACTGGAGTCAAGATAATCAAAATATTAGAGAATATAGAACAATAAACCGCAGTGAATAGCTGACTTAGGATTGGTAATATGGAATCTATCCTTGGATTGAAGGATAAAAGTAACGGTGCTAATAGTCAAATATAATACTTGGAAATTATAGCTAGCCCTAAATCGGATA
>JAUBWS010104276.1:0-10526 GCA_032270445.1 Darlingtonia californica | reverse complement strand
AGTTCTTCTTCGTGTTTTTACATTGTTTTCAAGTCAAAGTCATATGAAACCTTTACTCATTTTGGGAAATTCAAACCGAAACGGCAAGTGCGTCCGAGGGGTAAAAGAACCAATCTCAATGGATGTAAGCCCCTGATGACGTAAAACTATCGATTACATTACACTACATTAGAAAACAAAAAAATAGAGTTCGTCCTGTCGAAGTCGGACAAATTAAGCATTTTTTTCCTAGTTATTCTTGATTAATGGAAATACTAATAAGAAAAACAGCAAAAATTAACAGCAACTGCCTAGTAAGAGGTAAAAAAATTATAATTCTGTTAAAGGGCAACTTCGTCGTTAACATTTTATTTCCTCAAACGGTACAGTATCAGTGCAACATTCCACGTCGTCAGACCAAAAAACCAAACTTTCGGGTAACACCGATAACGAGTATTATGTCAGCGTTTTTATCGTTGACCGCGTGACACTTTCTGACATTGTTCAGAGAGAAGCAGAACCTACTCATTTCCGGGACGATGCAAAAAAGTCACCTGCGGAAGGCAAGGGTACCGGGCTTGGAAGTTTTGTTAAATCTATCTAATTTTATTATTGTATGAACTGTTTAGCATATCACTTACTTTGTTAAATGTTGGAAATTCGATATAAGGGAAATTGGAATGTTGCTGATATAACAAAGGATGGAATTCGGAATAACTAGAACAATATGAATAGAATTTTATTATTCCTATCATTTAAAAAAATGCAGTCAATGAAACTCTATGAAAATTTCAAATGATTAACCCTAAAACGACACTGGACCTCTTCACAATTTAAGAACCCTAATTTATCGATTAAAATTCATGTATCGTTTATATACAGTAAAGAAACTCTGCCAAAATTTCAAATAATAAACCCTGAAAGTAGTCACTGAGTTTTCTACCAATTCAAGAACCATAATTTAGCGATTAAAATACGTACGTTAATATTTCTTCATTGTCTTGGCTTTTATCAGATTTTGGCTTCTTTTCTGACTTTTGTATAATATATCCCTAGAGAAGGTTGATGGTAGTAAAATGTAAGACGGGGGTAATAAATAACTAAGGATTGTCTGATTGATAAATTGAACAGCAATTACAAGGTGGTCTTGATTGAAATTATCATGGAAAAGGGCAGACAAAAATATTCATTAAATTCCATATGGATTAAGTCAAATAATGTAAATTTCCAGGGAGTAAATACTAAAAACATCAACACTACCAGAAGTTTCTTAGGGGTATATCCTAAAATTTGGATTTCCATTGGATCTATTAAAAACATTTCTGAGCAACGGGGGGACGGGGGTTCAAGAAAAAACCAATGTCGAAACATTTATTACAAAGATATTAGGTCTTTACTAACCTTTCCAGATTGTTCTATACTTTGCAAAATATTCTCTGAATTATTCAGAGCACTCATTATTTTCTCCAATACTGAAACAAACAAAAATCAAATCAATCAAATCAAGAAAGACTATATACACAAACTTCAGTAGGGATTCGACGAGCTAAATGGTACTCAGGAGGTACTAGATTTTAGATCTAAGTTATATTGCACTAGAAACAACTAGTTTTGGTTGTGTCGGATATATCAATACAAAAATGAAGCTGTTATTGTAATTCTTTTTGCAAATTTTGGGCTTGTTTTTCATGGTCAAAAAGTCTATGGTATTTTGAAGACCAACAGCAGTCAAACAAGTCTCACAAACAAAATATGGTCTTGTTCGTATTTTGGGTACGCTACTAGTTACCTGATCACTTAGATACTCTCAGCCTCTCTTTCCTTATCTAAAAGAAACAAGTTATTTTGAACCAACCTTCAGTATCCTCAACATCAAGTTGCTGCGGAACTTTAGCATTTGGCTTCAACCCAACCGAAAGCAATGTATGTTCAAGGACCGCAGGACCATACACTAAAAATCAAATTATTTTCAATGCTTTAATATTATAGCTTGCACTAATTTTAGAGTATCAATTTTGACTATTAGAAAAAATTGAACACGCTAAGTTCGCCAAAGAATTTGCCACACTGCAAACTCACCAAAAATTTTACACTTAATTTCGTTAGTTGGTTTTATGTTCAGCGCCGTTTCTGTTTTGAAAATGTAAAATACGGAATGCAGGTTTTATTCAGTTTGTTGTTTACTTTGCATGGTAGAAGTCATTTAAAAATTGAAGTCATTTTAAAAATGTAGTTTCTCATTGTTTATGGCTGAGGTCTTTACCTACTCTTCGATTACTTTTTTTTCACGAAGTTTACGAAAAACAAGAAGAAACAATTCATTATTTTTTTCTTAGAAAGAGGATGACACTGATATTATCAAATAACAGTGTTAAGAATCAGTCGCAATGAAAAATGGGTAGAAAAATTATTACCGAAATTAGGGTTCAAAATTCGTTTCAGATTTTCTCCAGGTTTTGCATTTTTAAACATTTCCAATACCCTATAACAAAGCAAATTATAATTAACAAAAGGATTCCAATATGTTCTAAAAAAAAAACTGAATTGGAAACAGATGTTAAAAATTACCTAATATTTGTTTTTAGACTGATAAAAGCAATAGAAGAAGACACATATCAATCAAATTATTAGATTTTCAAGAATTAAGATCATTAAATCAGTTTCCAGATATCATTTTCATTACCGTGTGAGAAAAGACGAACAAACCTGTCGTGTGAAGGGACTCCTTGATGCTGTTTTGCAAGATTTATTGGATACTTTTCACGAACAGCAAATTTCACATCCTTATCTGCATCTGTTCTCATACGAAGAAGCTGAAGTATATTGTATTCATAGTCTGTAAGAATGATGTTGCCCTTTAAGAAAAAAAAAGAAATACTTTATTTGGATTTTAAAAGATACTTTTAGTTTTGTCCTGATTTGTGAAAATTTAATGAAAATTGATGTTCGCAAAATTTTTGGAAAATTTCAAATTTTCAATTTAATATATACTGGTGAATATTTTATTGAAAACGACCTTTTACACATGTTTGACTGTTTCTTATCTATTTTGAACTCATTTACCTACCAATTCAACCTTCCTTTACATTAAAGGATATTTTTCATTCGAGGAAGCATGTGATGTGCAAAACATTCTGTTCAAAGATTATGCAAAGACATAAATTGAGTGAATCATTGATAATCAACATTTCTAACAATTTCAAAGACAATGAAGCAATACATTTATAAGATTCATCAAACATTTTTACCCACCCTATCATAAAGTTCAACAATAAAATGGTATGCTGCTTCATCATAACCAAAAGTAAAATCCACAATACGATCAATACCAAACTGCATCACCGATGCCAAACGCCTTCCTTTCAAATGCTTACGGCACTAAAAAACAATATCAAAAATAATGATTGATGGTTTTATAAATTGCCAAGGAAAGTTTATAAACTTATAGAAGCTTAACCCAGACTGGGAGGGATATTTTCATTCCCCCTCCAGTTTTTTTTTGATAACTCCTGATTTTTTTCTTTTGATTTTTTGTGACTTTTCCCAACTTTTATTTTGAAACATAATTGCTAACATTAAAATTAAAAAAAAAAACATCGCTTCAAGCAATGTCACCTTTTTGACGGATAGGAATATGATGGTATATTTTCCCTTATAATATTGAAAATAAGTTTCTACAATTTTTGAAAAAAAAAAAGATTTTGATAACTAAGCATTCATGACAATTATGTCACTTTTATCATCATCTAATTAATTATTCATGACACTTTGTGTCAAAATTTTGATGTTTTATTGAATTTGTGATACTTACAATAAGAAAGAAAGACAAAAATTATAATGTTTAAAAAGTATTGCTAAAACCCATCACAAATGACAACAGCAAAAATAATTAAAATGCTGATGTCATCGTCAAAAATGATGTCATCATTTCAAAATTTTGTGTGTGCCAGTATTTTGTCATAAGTAACATCCATACGAAATTTCAGAGTGATTCGGCTACTAGAAGAGAAGTTAGAGGGGGGGGGGGGGGGATGAAAATATCCCCCACCCCCCAAGTTCTGAGGAGCCCTCAAAAGCCCAGTTTAATTAAAATCAAATGCTGCTTATTCCTAAATTTGAGAGTCAATATAACGAGGGTGTTACAATGTTTGTTGTAACTATCAAACTGTCTGCGACCTCTATAAATTACCTTCATGTATGTATGTATTTTACGCCATAAATATCTATTATAATACTAAAAATGGTTAACTCAAAACTGGCCAGAGTAAAAATTGTCTTATCATCAAGCCCCGTTTCTGAGCTATTTACAAAGTACACATATCGTTATAGTTGTGAATGAGTGACGTTGTACGGTGAAAGAAAATTAAATTAAAGAAATCTACTAAAATCTACTAAATCTACTAAACTTCAGAGATTTCAAATCTGATCGAAAAAAGTTAGTTATTCCACAAAATATGGACCACTGAATTTAATTGCATAACTGCTCACTTTTAGTTTCCTTCTTGGAATTTGAAAATTCTTGTTTGAGTACCTCGTAGGGTAACGGTGTTTAATCGAAATAAATTCATCATCAAAATGTTTGGGGGAGATACCAGTTTTCGTTCTCATCGTAAAAACTAAGACTTTATGAATATTAAGCTTATAAATGTTTAAATTCCCAGTTCCTTAAAGACACTATCGGAGTCTGTTTACTGTACAGTTTTTTAAGTTTAGTATGATTATTGCTTCCCCAGACTATATTACAATACGTTAAATAACTATGTATAAAGCTAAAATAAAGTGTTTTAAGACAGAAAGTGTTTAAAAAGTGTTTAGTTCTATACCTTATTTGCTATATTTTTAGATATCTTATTTTCAATTATTTCTAAGGTAAGTGTACCTATAATCGACATATACCTATTATCGACACTCTCTGATTTCTCGGTAACGAGTGGTCAAAAATGGAAAATGAGGCATTGTTTTAAAGGCCTTTACATGCCCTGATAAATATGTAAAAATTGTGTTAATAACTTTTATCAGTCTTGCGTAAATGAAGAAAGAAGAAAAAATGCATCAAAAGTTGATTTAAAAAAAAAGAACTTTCCTTAGTAAGTATACAGATTACTTAGCCAATTTTTAAGTTAAAGTTTTGATTTTGTCTTTAATATCTTATTCAGCTTGTTATCTTCCCATAGATACAACAATTATAAAATTTAGGTGATAATTGCAGGTACAAGGGCTATCCGCGCAAACTCGGTATCTTGACCAATTATCAACATGTCTGTTTTCTAGATGTCTACATAAAATGTATGCAACAATTTTAAACATCACATGTTAGTTGTTAATTCATTCTTTAGAAATAGAAACATTAGTTCACATCTCGGGTAATTATGTAGTTTACAATAAAGTTTAGTCATGAGATATTCCATTTATAAATTTGTAATTCTATGAAACATAATCGTGCATCTTCATAACTGACATGTTGATAACAGGTGATTTTTAGAGATGAAATAGGGACCTGTCTTTTAGGTTCTTTTATTGCATGAACAATAAATCAGATTTTCCCTATACTGTACTTTCAAAACTTTTAGAAAATACCTGAATCTTTATTTTCCCAATTTATTTTTTTTAAATCCCTTTTTTATTCATCTAAAAATTTAATAGTAAAGTAAACATGTCGATAATAGGTACACTTACCTTCTATGTTTTTCAATTTAAGTTTTCATCCATGCAAACATCTAAGAAACTCATGGATGTTTGTCTAGTGATGTTATCGTTACTAATTTTTAAATTTGGAAATTTTAGGGCTATGTCCTCATTATATTTTAGATGGTTTTAAGAAAAGAGTATAATATTTTGTTTTTTTAGTATTTAGAGAGAGTTTATTACATTAAGACCATTCCTCAAATTTACTTAATTCTTTATTTCCTACCCTATATAATTTTTTAATGTTATAATGAGAATGGAAAATGTTTGCATCGTCAGCAAATAAGATGAGTTCTAGTTTTACATTACATAAAGAAAAGTCAACAAAAAATTTACATGTCTACCTTCATTGAGAAACCAGAAGGCATCATATTTTTAGGCCAGTCATATTCAGTCAAATGTATTCTATTGCCAGACTCAACCAAAATAACAACTTTTGTTTCACCACTAAAAATGAAAATTGATGTCAGCATAATTAATATTATTTCATGCAAGTAAAATTAACTGAAAACAAAATTACATATACTTACTGTACTAAACGTATCAAGTATGTCCTGTTGTCAATATCATACACATTCATAACTCTCAATCCAATCGCCTCGCTAAAATTGAATGGAAATATTAAAAAAAAATTTAAAAAATGTGTATATATGTGATTCCATCAAATTTTTAATGTTGGTAGTGCTGAAATATAAAAAAAACTTGGGAATCAGTTTTAAAAACAATGGATAAAGAGAGAGAAATTGATTGTGACTACTATATAAAAAGGGAAAAAGACTGTTATTAATCTGATAATGTATGGGGAGGTGCATCTTAATAATTCAAGTGAAGTGATAAGTCACCATAAATAGCAGCTTCTAAATGTTAAGAATTCTATTCCTCCCTGGGAAAAACGACCAGTCAGATGAAATTTAACAAATTTAAATTCAAATAAAAATCGAAATATTACCTTTTCCTGATTTCTGCCAGAGCAGACTTTATGTCTATAGTTGTGTATCTTGATTTCATATTTGTATTTTGTAAGTGAACTGAAAATTATAACAAGAAATTTACTTTGGCTAACATATCAATCTAAAACATTATAAACACCTTTATCATATACTAAAAATTTTCAAAGATAATCCCTCCCCTACCTGAAATCCACAAATCTTGTCTTGTGGTGTAGAGTAACTATTCTCCCAACCACTGGGTCCCCAGGTGGCTGATAGGGGAACAGCCTCCAGATATGGAGGTTAGCTGTGAATAACCAATGAGTAGTCCTGGGCTTAGCGAGTATTGGCTGCCATAAAAACCAAGTGACTGACCTGCTTAGTGTCCATCACAAATAAAAGTGTTGGTGTTAGGAAGGGCATCAAGCCCTAAAAATCTGCATGATATGATAGAACTAGAAACCCTGTGGTTGAAAGTGTCGTCATACAGTAGGTAGGGTTGGGTATGGGCCAACCAGATTGTTGACATGTTAATGAATCATGAAAATGTGAAATCCCACAGTTGAAGTTAAGAATTGCTACATTGAATGTTGGATCAAGTGAGGTTGTGGAAACATTGTCTGGAGAGGTTTTGACAAAGGTTTTATCCAGGAAGTTAGATTCAAAGGCTGCAGCTATAGACTATTCTGGTTTGGAAATGAAAAAGGTGCAGGTGGTGTTGCTGTTCTTCTAGCTGAGAAGTGGGTTAACACAAGTCAGCTTATGTGCTGAACTAAAAATGTTCTAATTCTGAGGGCTGCCTATTTCAGCCGCACTGTATACACCTAGTCTGCTCATGCAGTCAGCTTGTTCCACCTGCATAATTAAAAACGAAAATAGAAACAAGATCCGTTACTATTTATATTCCCACTCTGTTAGCTGTAGTTTGTGAAACTGACTCGTTGCTGCAAGTCCATAATGGAGGTAGTTTGATTAATAAAGCAGATCTTTTTGTGTAACATATTTATGACAAAATAAAGATTTGATAACCGTCTTTACGCCAATGCCCCAACTTTATTTTACATCACACCAAATATATTTGTTGTGTAGTGCATCATTTCCAGACTGGAAAAAGCTCAGAGTTTGCAAGTTGGTTCCGTTTTTCTTCTTTCCTGAGAAATTTGTTTTGCAATAAACCCCTAAGCCGCCATCGACTTTCTATTTTCAAATCTTTTAACAGAATTTGGCCGTTTAGGAGAGAGCAGAGGTCAATGCGTTTAGACCTATTATGAAAAGAAGATTCGAAAATCTCCAAATCTAAGTGTGCTGTCCATTAAAACAACAAAGGAAGATAACCTGACATTCAGGTTCTAAGTCACTAGAAAAAGCACTTCTGCTGGTTGTTAAAAGTTGCAGGAAGTCTTTCTATTGGAAATATTTAATTTATTTCTAAACTTATGGGAAGTGTTTTCTGCTGGTTAAAACATAAGTCACAGGAAGTGTAATTGCAGGTAATAAGTCAGGGGAATTGTTTTTTGTAAGTTGTAAGTTGCGGGAATTGTTTCTTGTGGGTTGTCAGTTGCAGGAGGTGTTTCCCGCAAATTAGATAGAAGTTGATTGTATATAAGGCCAAGTTAACTCATGTTTAAGCAAATAAAAGAAAATACAAGTGTTTATTATAAATTATAGCAAAAGGTTTTCGATGATTAAATCATCCTTAGTAGTGCATAAAAACAAGTGTGTTGAAACATTTCTACAAGTAAAAGTTTTATATACGATGTAAAAAATGGGAAATTGCAGCAAATGTCATAGGAGTGACAAAAATGAATTGATTGTTTAAAGATGGTTTATGAAACTCAATTAGTGGTGATTCTAGATGAACACGTGAACTCGTGTTGGCAATTTTCTTGTAAATGCTTGGAGGGTTCGGATTTCCGGCACCGGAATTATGTTCATTGCACCTAACTTCAACATCGTACAGTCTCACCCACATACATTTGACTGCGTGAATACTCACCAAAGTAAATTTTACAAGCCAGGTGTGGATTCTTACTTTTTAACATGAAAATATTTTTCACTTTCTTGTTTTCCAATTTATAAAATAATACATCAAACTCGTACTCTGTAAAACTTTTGAACTTTTCCACAAAACGTTTTGAAACCTCTCCGTTTTTCTGGCAGAATGGAAGAGGTTTTGATCATATCGTTATCATAGTCTATCTTTGTGTCAAGAAACCTTTTTGAAGCTACTTCCAAGATGAAGTTGATATTTTTGTGGTACAAGTTCAATTTTGGAATAAGTTCATCTTGTTGATTCTTTTTTCGATGATTGATTGAATCATCAACAAATCTTTTGTAGAAGGTTGGTCTCTCAGGAACAACAACATTTTCCATTTTGGTCATAAAAATGTTGGCAAAGATGACTGAGGGTGGATTGTCCATTGTACACCCGTCGGTTTGTTTGTAGAAGTTATCGTTGAACATAGATAAACTATTTGTGGAGAGACCAACCGTCTACAAAGGATTTGTTGATGATACAATTAATCGTCTGCAAAAATTTACATTGGTGAATGTTTGTGCAGTCAAACGCATGTGGGTGAGACTGTACGAAATGTTGAAGTTGGGTGGAATGAACATGATTCGGGTGCCGGAAATTCCGAAACCTCCTAGCATCTAAAAGAAAATTGCCAACACAAGTTCACGTGGAATGTTTTAATGACTGCTCTTCAAAACAATATATAGAGAACACAAATATCTAGAAACATCACACATTGCGATTCATAAACCATTGTTAAACAATCAACTTGATGCAAAAATATCATGTCTTTTTAGAAACGGAATCACATAGCTTTTTTCAAAACAATGGAAAAGCGTGGCAATTGTCATTTTCGTCACTCCCATGACATGAGCTGCACTTCCCATTTTTTACATTGTAATTGTATATATATAAAACTTCACTTGTAGAAAATTTTCAACACACTTGTTTTAATGCACTAAGGATAACTTTACAATAGAAAAGCTTTTGCTATATTTTTTAATAAATACTTGTCTTTTCTTCTATTTGCTGAAACATAGATAGAAGTTGCGGTAAAGAAAAAAGATTGCAGCACACAAAGGAACTTTTGAGGAATGGTTGCTTCCTGGATTTTTTTTTTTTTGGCATCTGCTTGCAGCTGTTTTTCAAATACATTTTGATGGCCATCAAGGAGGGTCTAAACCTTAGGTACCTGTCAATCTATTAAAGGTGACATCCATACTCAGGTGCCACGCTTAACATCAATATGACGTTTTGAAATGAAACCCCCACCCCTTGTTTTAACGTCAAGTGTGGCAAAAAGTTTATTGTGTAAAAAAAAACAATGAAAAAATAATACTTTTTAACATAACTAATGCTTCAGAATTTCAAAGAATTCTTTTACATTTGTTATAATATATACTTCTTTCTTACATAAAATACAAATATTATAAAATTTAAATATAGGTAAAACATTTGGCAGCCATTAAAAATAGTAAAAGCTGAGTAAAATACGTATTTAAGGAGGCAGAAAAAATTCTGTTTTTTTGGGACAATATGAATTTATGCAGGGCTGCGTAAAATATTGTTATTAGTCTTCAATTCAGGTTTATCCAAGTTATAAACTTAAGCGCCTTTCTCCGCAATAAACAGTGCTACCAGAAAAATAACCTTTGCAAAGGTTTGCTTTGCTACAGAATGACTGACCATGCTTTTCAAAATGATAAATATTTGAATTGGACAAAGCAAAAAATATTGACTCTGTTGGACGCTGTAGGCAGGCAGGATGATATGTAAATGTTGTCTTTCACTTTAGCATTTTAAATAAAAAAATAAGAACAACAAGGATAGTTTTAGTGTTTACAATTCAATTCAATTCAATTCAAACATATATTTTCCCGAGGGAAGGGACATCCAATTAGTTACCTAATACAATGGAT
>JAUBWS010104265.1:0-10527 GCA_032270445.1 Darlingtonia californica | reverse complement strand
ATTTATGGAGAGCCAGTGGAAAATCATGACAAGAGATGGCTTGCCTACAGTATCTACAATTAGGATTGTATTGTGTTGTTGAATCTTGCTGTTTTTATATTTTTAGGTCCGAATTGAAGCGCGTGTCTTTGAATCCACTTCAGACTGTACGACGTTTTTTGGTTTTCCTCAAGAAATCTCATTTGAATACACACCTGTGTTGCACTCAACCAACACAGTAGAATCTGCTTCAGCGGCAGTCATATCAAATACAACAGCCTACAAATGTTTTGATGTTTTTGAACGCAATGGTGATTTTGCAGAGACACGCTTTTTTACTTTCCACGTTGATGTTTCCACTCAATCTTCTTCTTTTTACCTTTGGTAAGTTTTCTTCATTTTTTATCTACCATCTATTTTTTACTTCTCCATAGTATCACATAGATACTTGTTTTCTACCTAGCCTAAGGGCTGTTAGTTAGTGTAGCTAGTTCAACTTCTTAATTAAGCGACTCTTAAAAACTTAATACAAATCAATAATTTTAGTATTGTTGGATGAATTTTTAATTGAAACTTTTTGACTGAAATTCCGTAACAAACTCACCTAAACTTAAGTGTTTTCATCTGACTGACAAAATTTCCCTATTGGAGTACCCCGAGTTTATACTCATAATGTACTCGTAAAATCTTCCATTCTTTATTGGAGTTGTCACTGTGAATCTTTTGCGTGTGTTAGCCTAAAGAGACGCTCTTCACTAACCTGATAGCGCTTGCGCTTTTGCGAAGCAACGCTGTGTGTAATTAGTAATTAGCATTAATTTAGATAAAAACCGACTTCATTTTAATTCTACAATACTTCATTCATGAAAAATATTGGCGAAGCAAACAATTTTCAGCTTCGTTTTCAAAAAATGACAGTCACGGCAACAAATACAAACATGTACCATCGTGTAGGGTAATGTCCAAAGTTTAAGAAATTTGGTGTTTACCATCTTAAAGTTTCTTGTTGGTGTGTATAATACAGACCAAAAGTCAATTTTTAGGCTGTAAAGGGTACTTTGAAAGTGAGATCTTAAAAGCTTGAATTCGAATATTTTGACTGATACAGCAGATAAAGCACGAAGAGTAGGTAAGAAAAATGGGGTCATTTGTAAATTTTGGACTATTTGTTGCTGAGATATGAGCCTTTAAAGGGCAAAAAATGGCCATTTTAACCTTTTTTCTGCTGACGTCAGCACTCTAGATTAGCATAAACTTGACAAAAAAAATATCTTGATGGATTCACCCCACGTAGTCCTACCAAACAATAGTATAGTTTTTTACTTTTTGATGCACCGTTGTTGAGTTATTCCAGTTTGAATGTTGAAAAAACTCGCAGAATTTTGCGGAGTCAGCACTATTTGGCACTTTTTGTCAACTTTTGAAGCTAAATATTTCTGCAACGTCACATCAAAATGTGAAAACTATACTAATTTTTGGTAGTACTACGTCAGGTGAATCTATCAAACTAAATTTTTGTCACGTTTGAAAAATGACTTTTGGTCTGTAGAATACACACCCACAAGAAAATTTAAAATGGCAACATCAAATTTCTTAAACTTTGGACATCACCCTACACGATGGTACATTTTTGCATTTTTTGCCGTGACTATCATAGTTGACCCCACTGGCACCCGGACTATTATGCGTTTTTGTACTTGCCCTACTGGAAACACCCGAAAGTAAATATATGATTATCTTGCACAATAGGATGAATTCTACAATTAACATGTTTACAAAAATTACTCTCGGATTTCGAACATTTTTCAACGGAAGATCTACTAATACTTACAACGAATCGCCAGCAACAGGGTTTTTCCCCTATCTGAAAGTGCAAGAAAATGAATCTATCGATTATAATTTAGCAGGTAAGGTACACTCAACTCAGATATTTACTCAAAGATGGGTATGAGCAAGTGATCGGGATAAGAAATACTTTGCGTAAAATTCAAGGGTCGGATAACTTAGTCGATAGAGCGCTCACCTCGCAATTGAAAGGTTCCTGGTTCGAGCCAAACCCTCGTCCACTCAACGCATAAATAGCTTAGTGAAGGTAATTTGATCTATGCGGTATGTTACTGGGAGCTGATGGTAGGTGTTTCACGTCAGCAATATACGCCCTGCTCTAGTACAACTGAAAAGGAAATAGACTCCCTCGTTGTACGGCTGATAGGTCTCTTCGACAAACTTACTTCACTCATGTCAATGGAAATCGACTCGTGCGGTTCAAAACGCTAAACATTTTAATCCTTTATTTGGCTTTAATTCCATACCGTGTATATTGAGACTTAAGAAAAAAGGGAGAAAAACAATTTTGCAGAGAAATTTTCACAGAAAGTTTTTAACATTTTTTTTGTTGCGTATTTTAAGCTTTAAATGGCATATGCATGGCATAAATTTCCTCGCAAATATTTCAAATTTTCGAAAAAGCTTTTTAAACTTTTTGTTACCTCAACGCAAGAGTTTTGTAATTTTATGAGAAAACGTTAGTTGCAGTCTTTGGCTTTTTTACCATTTAACATAATTAATCGTGAATGAAAGTAACACGGAAGATTGCGATATTAATAATTACGATTTTACCCTTATCACATTGCTAATTGTCACAAAATTTACAGATGCTTAATATGTCCAAATTTAGGAAAAATTCAAGAAAATATAATGTAAATTCAATATGTTTTAAAGGCCGTCATCCATTTGGAGGAATTTCCGCTCGCTAAACTTATTAAGAATGAGTTTATTTTTCTCGATTTCTACTGCCGAGATTTCCTGCGATTACAAAGAGGTTATTGTTTTGATAACAATAAACGCATAACCAATAACTTTTTAATTTAGATTTTTTGTTATCTATACTTCGCTTACCATTGCTTTTACGAACAATGGTGGACTAGCCAATAACAAAATTTTAGTTTAGATATTCGCGTGATTTTAGTTGTTCTTTGGAAATAACACGCGAAATTCCGGAAGGAAAGATGAAAAGTTTAATCTTTTTATTTTCGCAAATTATTTACTTGAGCATGCGCAGAACATATAATACGGTATTGGTGGAAATTTTCTCGAAGCGTAAAATTTAATCGAATAGAAAACGGCCTTAAGGCTAAAGTTACTAATAATTTATTTCACAATACTTTTTGTTTTATGATATCTTAATTTTGGCTGTATTGGCAAAATGCTTTTCTTCTTCAGTTTTTGACCCAAACTTTGATAAAGTGAAATGTCGGCTTGCAACAGATGCAGAATATGGTACAAGTTTCATTGGAAATACATACGATTACTTTCAAAGCTACAATGTTACAGTCAACGAAGTAAGGTTTTTGAAGATTTCATTTAAAGAATGAAAGAGTCAAATATTTTCTATGCATAAACTCCAATAAAGGCAACCATCGAAATTTGCCAGCTAAAAGTTCTGAAAGCATATTTATAGATAGTGTAAAATTATGATCGAGCCTCGTTGCTGCCTAAATTTGACCTGACGTTAGCTTTTTGGTCAGCTTGCTCAATTCATTTCAAAATGTCAGTGTATTTTTTATGTAAAAATCTATCATAAAGTTGCGCACTTGTGTTATAAGTGTAACGGAGAGAAAAATTGAGCTTCTCCAGAAAAACATTGATCACGTTGAGGAGCTCCATTTCAAAATACCGAACCCCTTTGGAAATCCAATAAAGAAATACTAAACCCCCTCAGAATTCTGAATAGAAAGTTTTAAGTACCTCTTTGTAATCCACAATAATCATGCAAAAACGCGGAAATCTACTGAAACCCTCTAGAATTCCATTATGTGATTTTTCGAAAGAACGGTTCTTTTAAGTCAGATTTCTGCTCGCGGCCATAAATTCTGATTGGTTTATGCTAGAAACTTAAAATTTAGTATGACGTCATCACAAATTTTTGAAAATAAGTACCTTTCTTTACAGAACTATGTCTTTTCAATTCTAATTTATTTTCTGAAAGTCAAAAGAAAGACCTTTTAAAACTATGTCACCAGATTTTCATAAAAATCAAGTCCTGAGGCATTACGAGGCTTCAAAATCGCCACAAATTGGCCCCGCTGCTTGTTTGAGATGATGACGCCATGAATTTTTTTTTTACATTCGGTATGATTCTTTTGATGAATTAAACAATCTGTGATTTTGAAATTTGAAATTTGCAAGTTTCAACTTAATATCTTAATCCTATCAAAATTTAATAGTAGTTGAAGTTATGACCATTTTGTACTGGATAAGGTTGAATATTGACACATCGTGTTAAAATTTTCAGGAAACATGTCTAATAATTGTTGCAAAATTTTAAGTTCATAGCATAGGTCTTTTTTGAGTTATTCAAAACATTTTCGGGCGCGGTACTGGAATGTCCAAATGAATATAATGACACCTTTTGTTGTTTTGATCTGGCTTGTTAGGGTTGTTTTGGGTCTTTTCATAAAGATAGTGGGTTGTTTCGGGTCTTTCCACGTTATAGTGTATCCTATCTTATAAGATATTCTACGAATCATTTCATTTAGAATTGTACCATAACGTTTCCTGCGCAACAAGCTGGTTCTTATGCAATAGCAATAATGTTGGAAGATTATCAATACTCGAATGAGGGCTCTTTACAACCATTGAGTCTTGTGCCCGTACAATTTCTCTTGTCTGTTGGTATGTATTAATGACCGCATTTCGAAGGCAAAGTTATAAGATAAATGTCACGAGTGTTTTGTCCTATGACTCGGCATAACGCAGACATATTTTATTTGTACCTTCTTCCTTTCTCAGTTCAAAACATTTACTTTAATGTCTGGAAAATTTTGGAAGTTTAACTTCATGATAACCCTAGCAAATTTGAGAATTCTCTCTTCCCGTTTTTATGTGCCAATTGTATTTATTGTGGAGCCGTGACCGAATGATTAAAACCCTTGTTAATTCTGCATGGCTATCTGCGGTGTTTTCTGGAAGGGACGAGACCATTGATGACAGTTCGTGAAGAACTGAAGTGTTAATCCTTACGGTAATTCAAATCATTCAATCATGGTTGTAGCATAAAAATAAAACTTTTTCCTAAACTAGCCTGTACCCTTATAAAACTCTTATAGTCGGTATAACATCTTAAAATCAAGTGGAGTGCGGCTGATTGAAATTAGATTAGTGGATGCCAGTTGTCAGTCACATTTTTCTTTTTTTCCATGTGCCATTCAGCAAATGAGTTGTGTTTTTGTTCTCGTTCTTATGTGTTTTTTTTCTAAGGAAGAAGTGCCGCGAAACCGCCTCCCACCATCAATTGTCCAATTAGTTTTTTTACACTAGCCATCCTATCAATACTGTGTTCAGCCTATACACCCCCCACCACATAGCAAGTGTCGTGTCGCGTGCTCTGAGAAACACTATCTTTCTTACAGCAACTTCTGGGGCATCATCATTTTCACAACAAAGCGATGTTTGCAGAAACAATTCATTTATCTCTGACAATAAATACGAGACTCAATATGGAATATCAACCTATACGGAAATACCAATATCGCCCAGTGACCCTGGATTGTAAGTTTGTTCTTGATGATGTCTTTCAACTTACGAAGATAAAACTTTTCCTTCATTAAATTTCGTTAAGTAACTTCTGATATTCAATTTTAACAAAAATCAAAGTGAATTTTCGCGTTCGCGCAACCAAACGATGATCGTTTCATTCTTGCATTTTCCCCTAATGGAATATCTGTCGAGTGATCAATCCTAACAAAACTAAAACGAAACGTAGACAGTGTGCTACAGTCCATTTAAATACGGTGAATATCACCACCTTAGAACAGGAGAAATGTATACAGCACGGGAATGAAAAAAAAAATCAGTAAGATTCTCTTTTCCAAGTGCTGTTCCAATCCATACAAAAGT
Source organism: Darlingtonia californica (assembly GCA_032270445.1). Classification (NCBI taxonomy): domain Eukaryota; kingdom Viridiplantae; phylum Streptophyta; class Magnoliopsida; order Ericales; family Sarraceniaceae; genus Darlingtonia; species Darlingtonia californica. The sequence goes on along the minus strand of JAUBWS010104265.1, from coordinate 4,650 downwards.
GTCACCATACGTTCTCCTTCATTAACTGAAAGTTCCTGTAACTTTTCCTGTATCTTTTCACTGGTGGCACGCAGGACAGGTAGTAATTATAACATTTTTTAAATGCTCATATCTCAAAAAACTAAACATTTTAAGACCTTTGAACAGAAGTTTTCTTAAAGTGCGTTCAATTTTAAGTAAAGGTTGTTTGTTTTCAAGCCACCCTACCCAAATATAGGCATCGTCCGAACGCCCGGACTTTATGGATATGTCTTTTTCAAAATATTTAGTTTTCTTCAACCTGAAGGAGTTAAACAAGTATTTTGAAACCTTTTAGAAAAGTAAAATGGATCATTTTATTGTGAATTTCAGGACTCATGTAGAGACGTTTTCTACTTTGCATACTGTCGTTAACGGTTCCTTACGAATAGATGGAAGCTCTGTTATACATTTTGACGGATCGCTGGTCTGGTTGATTGATTCAAACTTCACCTATAGTAGTGTGGAGGTCATATGTTATGCAGGAACAACGAACGAATACGTACACAAGAGCATGCAATGCTTTTTCTTGAGTTCCATTGGTAAGTCAGTACACTACATTGCCACTGCTTTAATCTGTTCCAATCTGACAAAGTCTATTGAAAGAGATGGCCAGAAAGATTTTGTTTGAATTTTCTCACTTTAACGATCGATAAAATCCTTTGAAACCATTTGTCACACAGTGTGATTAAAAGAAAATACAGGGTTTCCTGAAAAAATGTTACCCAAATTTGTTACAGTCCTTGAAAAAATTTAAAAAAGGGCTATCTGAAGATACTAAATTTTGCATTTAAATTTTAAGTATTTCAGAAGTTTTGAACATACATTTTATTACTTCCTGCATTTGTGATCAATTAACACTGGGTTCAGGTTCAGGGATAACATTCGGTATATTTCATTCCCTATTTTAAGTTTAGAAATAACAATTATAATTTGACGAGAAAAATAATTCAAAAGAAACACAGATGTGTTAAACTTGGCACCCTATATTTTCTCTTGAACACACTGTACGTCACAATTCATTGTTTGTCACTTCAGTAACTGTGATTAAAAATTTTGATTGATGGTTGACCATACGTTTGTGTAAAACTGCCCATGTCTCTTGTGTATTAAAGCAGCTAAATACAGTTGAACTCCTTTAATTCGATCTCCCATAATTTGAATAATCATGTAAATCTGACAGATTCTTTGGTCCCCTAGCAGAGTTTTCTTGAAGTTGAACTCCTATAATTCGAATAACCATGTAATTTGAACAAATTTTGAGGCCCCTTGAATATTCTAATTACATGACTGTATAGTGGGAACTAAATTTCGTAGGAATTAAATTCCTCAGATGGCTTAAACGTCAAGTATTTAATCTTCATAATTTTCTCATAAAGGTTTAAAGTTCAAAGGAACTATACAGTTCTTGTCAAATATTTTGGGGGATTACATTTAGCGGAAATTCCTGAAGCCCAAAAATTCGCGAAATTTAGTTTCCCCAAAATTTAGTTCCTTCAAAGTAGGTAAATTTATGGTGTATAGTATTGAAATTTAAATTTCTGTCACTTTGATTACAGATTCAAACTTGATAGATGTGACCATTGGTTTACCTTCAAAGAATTCTGTGCAAAGCATCAACGGTGTCAATACATTTCAAGTTTATTTCCATGCTGCTGTAAGTCTAGCTTGGATTTTTTATTTTTTTTATATTTTCCTTTAATTAATTAATTATTATTTACAAGACAGTTACGTGATAAACGTTTTTTACCTCTTTAACTCTTAGAGCACGGATAGTGTATTTATACGTTCAGACTTGACAACTATACTACTATGCCTATGAAGGCCCAAAACTCCTGAAAATTGCCCGTTCAACCTATATATTCTTTGTAGACCATAAAACCATCTTGTTTATCGAACCATAACTTTACCTTTTTCTCGCTTTCAAGTGTTCAGAATGTGGAGTTCAAACTTTACGAAATGATAAGAAAAATCTTGGAAAAGTTTTACCACTTTCAAAAAGTTGAGTGTGTTCTAAAGGGTTTATAATTTAATTGCACTATAATCCATCAGTCATGAGGGCGAGGAAGTGAGGGTGCATGGCAGTGGCGTAACCAGATTAAATTGAAGGAGGTGGGTTTTTCGAATATTTGGGCAGATACTGGGCGAATATTTCTCTACTGACAAAAGATAATTCACGTACTCACAGATTAAATTATCTTATTAAATTTTGTGCACAAAAATCAATTCATTTATACAAGTTTAGTAAAAAAATATTGCATAAAGAAAAACCTGGTAAGAAAAAAATGGCAAGCTTAATCTGAGGGCGGTGCGATCGCACGCACGCAAAGGAAAATTAAGCGTTTCGATTCTTAAAACCTTTTAAAAAGAAGAAACGCACCCTCAGTAACAGTATCTTTAGAGCAGCTTTATGAGTGCAAAACCTTCATTAAGCAAAGTCACCTACCTACCAAAAACGCTTTAGGGCGTGTTTACCTTGAGTTTGAAGACCATTAAAGTTTTCCGTAGTAAAGTCTGTACAAATGTTTGAAAGAACTCCAGACATAATTGTCTCGGTTATTCAGACAAATTCAAGAGAATTTACTACGGAGAACTTTGATAATCGTCAAACGCAAGTTAAACTGTGTGTTAAGATGTTTTAAAGTAGTGGAGGCATGGCCTAGTTGTTAAAGTGTTGGTCGCCTGAACTGGAGTTCAAACCCTTACGAGGCATTTGGTAATGAAATTCAACAATCACTGTTAATACTACACAGTACAGTGCTTCCTGGACCCTCATTAAGAGCAGTTCATGAAAAAAATTAAGAGGACATTTTCTGGGTAAATAATCACATCGTCATCATCATCAAGCAGACCTTTGAAGGTTCTGATTATTTGAAACTCATTTGAAACAAACTATGTTTAGAATCATAGCCAAGTGCAAAATATTTATCTCCACAATGTTTCAGATTGACGTGATAGAGAAAAATCTGCTTTTATTCCATCCATAAAATGAAACAGACTACTCCGTTTTCCGCTTATCGTCTAAAGTATGAAGTAGATCAGAATAAATGACGAGGAAAATATAAAAAAAGTGTTTGAAAATTCAAAATGAATATCGACATGCAACAAACAACAGATATTGGGGGAAATTGTTCTTTATCTGTTTTACTTCGTAGTAAAAAACAAAAAAAAGGGTTTCAAACCTTCTGCATAATATATAAAGTTTGAATGCCATACACGTTGTATAAGCATCCAAAATGATATTTATAAGTAGTGTTGAGTCAGCAATAAAATTATTTGGGAAATGTATAGCCCAGGAAAATATTTTTTTTGCTAGGGAAACTTTAAGCAACTTGAACAAAATGTATTGTCATTTTTCCAAATTTCTTTCCCCATAATGATAATCTTATCTCCGAATATGCTGAGAAAAAAAAAGAATCTAGCTCATCTTATCGTTGTTTGTATTTATTACACAGGTATCTGAGTTTACCGGAACTGGATATTTTCAAGTGTACCGGACATCCGACAATGGTTTCGTTACCGGAATTACTCTAGACAGTTCTTGTACAACAACAGATTGCCAATTTGTACTTGACAAAAATGGACTTAATATTACTCTTCCGAATACTTATGTCAATGGTCAAACGTACTATGTAAATTATTCGTTACCAGTGTTGAAATACTGCCAATCTCCGGCTCCATTATCTGACCCAGCATCGTGGACATTTACAACTAAAATTTTCAGTAGGTACCTCTTTTATTATTGTTGTTGCAAGGCTTCACTTTGCCTCTATATGTGTCTAGGAAGAGGGCGTGATACTGATCATAGTTACCAAAAAGTGATATTGTCATCAGGAACTTCTAAATGCGAATAGACTCGCTAGCCAGTCGCTTTTTCGAAAGAGCTGAGAAAACGGGGGAATATAAGCCGAAACGGGTAAATCGATAAATGCCATACGGGAGTTGCGAGAAATATTTTCCACCCCGAGTGTCGTACGGACACTAGATTGCTGAATCCTTTTGAACTTGTCGTTGTGGTGACTTAACAATAATAATAGACTAGTTAATGAACTTATACGTGAAATGAGATTCCCGAAAGCCTTGCAAAGGCGTCGAAATCTGAACTTTTTTGGTGTGTACTTTGTGCGTTATCCACTAGTCTATCCGATAAACCGTTTCAAGATTTTTACCCTACAGACGGTCTATTCGGGACGGCTAAAACCAAATAACTTAAAGTTATGAAATGAGGACGGAGTAAGGGCAGTATCTGTAGTGCTCAGGGTAGTCTGATCTACTATCTATCTATCTGATATACTACCCCGGGCTTTTTTGCTCTACACATGGTCTATCGGTAGGCGTCTATATCAGTAATTTGGAAGACTGGGAACTATAACATAAAACTTCGATATATTATAAGTAGTTCACGGGGATTGGTAAATTGTGCGAAACATAGCGAGGTAATTCGATGTTCTTACTAATGCGCTAACAGTTTTGTTATGTTAGATGTAGTGTTACGATTTTGGCAAACTCGGTTTTGGATGTGTACTTATAGACCAAGTGTAAGACAAAAAAGCCGGGAGCAGTATAATACATAGGCTAGTTATCCACTCGACCACAAACCTGTATTTATAAACAGCTTAGGCCTAGGTATGT
>JAUBWS010104254.1:0-10527 GCA_032270445.1 Darlingtonia californica | reverse complement strand
ACCCTTTTATTAAAATCACAAGAATATGAGAAATGCTGATACTAAAAAAAAATGCGTTAAAACAATGAAACAAAATCTCTTTTTACCCATAACATAAAAAAGCGTACAAATTGTCAAAGATAAATCAACTGTTCATTATGCTATCAGGTTTCATATGAGGTTCCTTTTGAAGTATTGACCCTTGTGGTGATGAACCTCTTATGGCGAAACCAGGAATTGTTCAGTAGAATCAAATTTTCAAATAGGATGATGAGATTCCGGAAATTTCACGATACTACAGGGTGTCCTAAAAAATGTAGTCTCTCGTAAAAATGTCATTAGCAATAGCATAGAAAACGTTTAGTTCCTCCTTTGTTTTGAAAATTCTCTTCATGGTCGTGTTGAGGCCCACTTAATCAACTAGATCAAACATTTCATCCACATCAATGAAGAAGACCATTCTTTTATTAAAATGGTGCGCAATTTTCAATATCAACATATTTCCCCAAAAGATGAAATGTTAGATCTGTTTAATTTGGCCTTTAATAAAGTGTCTTCATATTGCATGAAAGTTTTACTAAATTTTGTTACACAAAAGCACTAGTTTGTCCTTTTGGAAACAAGGTTGTTGTAAATCACCATTGAAAAGTATTTTTTAAGAAACACGAAGTAGCACAATCATAAAAAAATCAAAGAAATCATTGTCCACTCAAATCAACTGAAACTCGAACCACCCTGTCATTCAACGGTTGAACTGGACGAAAGTTATTCGATATCACATCCGGTGGAGCACACTGTTTACAAAACCGATCTTCGCCGTCGATGTTTTTCGAAGTGATAACACCATTCAACCTCTCCCATTGTTTCGTTGATATCTTCAAGGGATCCATAAACACAGTCCACGTGACACTTTCAAACAAAGGGGGCGTGGTCAGTGATCCCAGATAAGTAAAATAGGCGTTCCCTGGTTTGGGAAGCAACTTATACGGGGAGAAAGGTGTCAAACTGTTGGTTGTGCTTCCATCATTGTGCACTTTATCAAACATGTCAAGGATGAGATCAAGACCTGGATGACAAACATGGTGCTTCTGAGCATCCAAAAATACACCAAGTACAGCCAACCCATCTGGTTTGTCAACAGCATTTGCAAGCTCTCTGTATTCTGTATTCCAATGGACTAGATGAAGCTCCCCTGCGAACCTCTTCCCATCCAAGGTATGCTCACACCCGCACAGGTCCATCTCACCCCAGTGCATATGCATCTCCCCAAATTGGTAAACATGATGGGTCAACGAACCACCTTTTAGTAGCAACTTCTTTTCACTGCGAGGCGTCAAAGATACATTATTTCCAACGTTGGAAGCTTTGAAGTGCACTTGCGCTTCGTCAATATCAAATGAGCCTAGCAGCGAGTCATAGTTGGCTGTTTTGGAACACAAGTCAATAGGAGACTGTCTCTGCCCTGTTTTCCAGTATTTTTCCCACCGAGTGGGACCATATGAAGGCGAGTAGTCCCAGTAGTTTTCAACTCGCGATGCACTTGAACAAGACAAGCTTCTCACTAGAAAGATCAAGTGTCGCGTTTGTTTCACATGGAGATATTTGTTTAGTCTCGGTAACACGGCAACCATAATGGCGTTTATCTATATGGTAGGGTTATTGTTATGGCCTGAAAAACAAATATAGCGTAACAAGGCTAAATGTTTAGCATTTACATGGTATAACTACCAACACGAATAAAATATAAGAACAGAATGAAAGAAAAAAAAGGAAAACAAACACAGATTAGTCAAACATCGTAGAAGATGCCGTCATAGTACAGTTATTTTTTGCTAAAAAGTCGATTATATCAATCATGGTAAAGTATTTTGTATTTTTACTAGTTTTGTACACTTGCTTAATGTTTTATCTATTTCATACCATCTAAGTTAACTCATCTACTGACCCCTCTATGTCAACTACGTCAAAACTTACAACAGTTTAATGTTAAAGTTCGATCATTCGACATAATACAGGGAGGGGGTTAATTAAACTTCATTTTGTAACACCTCAGAGCCCTTAAAGTATCATGATTCAAGAAAAACGATTCAGTTTGTATTTTCACAATACAAGCACAATGCTACATATTCTTTAAAATCAGGATATTAAAAAAGTAAAAAAGTATATACTATTTCTGGCATTATAATGGTCTGTGGTAGGTTTCAATCTGGTCGAAGCCTTTTCTGGTGTTTGAAACTTTAGAAAAGTCGAAGGTATTCTGGTCACAATGTAGTCTCGCAAACATAAGACCTTACTTAGGTTAGTTGTATTCATGATACAACTTTGAGTTTCACGTTTAACTTAAAATCTTCCACCCAAAGGACCCCATGATGATAGGAGCCAGAATTTTATCAATTGCATTTAAAAAATCCTCTATATATACACAGACTACAGATACTTTAATGGGATAAAGTTTTGCTGGGATAAACTAATCCCCGCGAAAAATCTCAATGTGATCAACCGCGAAAAAATCACAAAAAATCATCTGCGATGCATAAAGAAAATATTAAGATCTTGGGAGTTGAATAAAAAACCAATTTAATCAATTCCAGAGAATCTTGAAATCATTTGCTATAAAATCAATGTCAAATCGTGAAATCCGCAAAATTCGCAAATAACTCTTCATAGGCTCGACCGCGAAAATTGAATCCCCGCGAAATGCAAATATTTTGCGGATGAGGCCAACCAAGAAAATTTATCCCCGTGAAAGTTTATCCCATTAAAGTAACCTTTAATTACTGCGTCTGACTTAAAAATGTGACGGTCTATGGGAAAAGGGGCCATAAAGCCAACAATGATTCGCTCAAAATCTTAAAGAAACGTCGGTGGAGGAGTGCATTTTTAAATATAAATGACCTCCTCCGCAGACGTTTTTTGATGGAATATGATCGCGGTAAAAATGTTCGAGTCCCCTTTTTCCATAGACCGTCATAAATTACAAACAACTGAAATGAACATATTTATTTTCTTGAGCTTTCGTAAACTTATTGCTCACATCATCAGAAGTAACAAGTAAATTTTAAAAAAAAACATTCTTATAAATACCGGGTGTCCCAAAAAAATGTAGCCTCTCGTAAAAATTTCATTAGAAATAGCATAGAAAACTTTCAATTTTTCCTCTTTTGATTTGCGGTACTTTTGATGAAGTCTCGTGACATTATTTACAAAGGCTACATTTTTTGGGACACCCGGTACAGTGTGAAACACTGCGAAATAACAAGCAAGTTAGTATAAATTACCTTTGGGCATTAGTACAAAGCAAGTTGGAAATCAAAATTTTCATTCATTAAAGGTCTTTTGTCAACGATATGACAAGGCTCTTTGAGTTTTAGAAGTGTCAATAACCTTGTAATTATCCCAATCAATAGAATGATCAAATTTAATTGCGTGGTTTGGCACGCCTGAGAACCTGTTATTAGTTAAGCATTCAAAGTACTCAGTCTTTCTTTCACTAATTTATATAGTTATAACCGTCATAAATGTTTTCCCTTTATACCGTTGCTCTGTAAAAATCTCAACCATTGCAATACACGAAAAATAACGAAAACAATCTTGGTAAAAGTTCCCTACAGTTCCCTAAGCCCCCAGTGTGGTGTTGTTAGACTGCTATAAAGTTTGTTTCCTTTTTAATATAACAGTATCAGACATCTGCATGTCTTCGCGTTAGCGCACGATTAGTGGTACACTTCTTTATTCTTAAGCAGTGCTTCCTTTCTTCCAGTCTTATCTTTCGGATTCGGTGCGTTCGGATTTTCACCAGCGTAAAACAACTTCAACAAATCTATGGCGTCTTCCGCCATCACGCCAGGGTGGCATTTTAGTGGTTTTCCTAAAGAAGTTAAACAACCACTCTCGTGGTCTAGTTTCTGTTGCTTGGCGGGCGGGGCATCGTTTGGTACATCGAGTCGGTACGTGTGAACATCTAGAGTGGAGCCGCAACCACCAAAACGCTGATTACCACAACCATACACTATGTTTGTCAAACCGACTAGCCTGAGAGCCGCAGCGCACATGATACAAGGTTCAGTCGTGACGTATAATGTACATTGCTCGAACGCTGATTGGACTTCCAGTCCATTCATCGCACAGTATTCGCGAACTTGTTCAATGGCCAGTAATTCCGCGTGACGTGTTGCGTTCTTTGTCCGATTGACGTCATTCGAACCACGCGCGATGACGTCATTTTTGTAGACAATAAGGCAGGCGATTGGAACTTCTCTATTATCTAAAGTTTGTTTCGAGAGAACGAGTGCTTCTTTCATGAACTTCTCAACATCAATCTCTTTTTCTTCTTCTTCATTTTTCATTATAGTTATCTATGAGGTGGGTGGTATATCCGATATTAAAAAAAACCAACGCAATTAAAGATGCTATTCCTGTTTCGAGTATATAATAGAAGTCGAATATTTATCTGGTTAAAAGACTAACGCAATTAAGAGCTCATTCCTAGAATAATCCTGACGCCTTAAGCGCATTTGTACAATATCCTGTTGCGAATAAAAAAATATCTTAAAGTATAAAAGGCGTGTTAAAAACAACGCCATCCAGTCCCCACCCTGTGCAATCTAAATTTATCGTAACCGCGTTTAATAAGGAAATTTCTTGAACAATGCCATCACATACAACGTGATTTCTATATTTTCTGGAGCTTCAAATTTAGGATACAACATTTTCCAGAATCTTTCAAGATGATAGCTTCGCTCTTTATGCGAAATCTAAAACATACTACCTAAGGTAGAAAATTTCGAGATCTTCAACGTCTTAGTAGTTAAAACCTCAAAAATGAACTTTTTGCTTTGCTTTCCAAAAATAGTCCCAAATTAGGCCAAACAAAGCTAAAGATTTATCGAATTCGCGAAAATAAAAACCCCGAACGGGTTATCTTTGAACCTGCGAAACTTAGCTGAACGTTTGCACTAATCACTCTACAATTTACCTACAGTAATTACTATAAGGAGTTGTTTTTCTTTCATCATCGGCCTTCTTTTTATAAACAGACTGCTCGACTTTAAACAACACTAATAATTAAACTTTGTCACTGAAAAATTACATAAAAACATATGTGACCGTCTATGGGAAAAGGGGGCATTGTTACCGTGATCATACTCCACCCGCTGGCAAAATCACTAAAAAACATCTGTGGAGGAGTGCATTTATATTTAAGCCAAACGCAATTTGCGTGTTGCTTAAATAGAAATGACCTCCTCCGCAGATGTTCTTTCATGATTTTGAGAGGCAAACAAGTAAATTATGGTTGGCTTTATGTCCCCTTTTCCCATAGACCGTCACATATAGAAACTAATAATCCAAAGATCGCTGAAAATCACTGAAAAAAACGTTAAAGAATCGGCGTCTATATCCACAGGGATTTAGCTACAAATAAGGCCTAGGACCAAGAATAATTTAATTATTAAAGCCCATTCAGCAGATTTCACCCATTTTATTGCAATAAAAAATGCACATCATTCGTGTATTATCACTGAAAAGTTAACATCGTTTCAATACAAAAACACTCTTTTTAAGACATGATGGATGTTAGAGTGGGTCATAAACAAAACGTACAAAACATGCCCTGTTTCATATGCATGGAAGGTTTCGAATGTATGACAAGCCAAATAAAAAACGTTCACCCATTCCACATTTTAATGACATTATTAATACTTAAGTTAATTGCTTGATAATTTCTCTTAATATGAGGTCTTCCATCATAGTGTCTTCCGGTCCAGCAACACAATTATAACTCAACAATATTTGCTTCTTTAACCGTTTACTAAGCTTCTTGGACATCACTTCTGAATTATTGCCCAGCAGCTCCACCATAGATGTTGTCTTGTTGTCTGTGTTAAGCGAGGCAACACTAAGGTTACTGAAATCGTTTGTCTCGCCCACCCAAATCATGATAGCATTCTCCAAACAAAGGCAACGAACATGAACAGCTTTCTCGGAGACTGGAACAGTAAAATTTACTTCTTTCATTTTATTTAGAATCTAAGGTAGGAAAAAGAAGCTGTTACCAATTTTGCACCAGTAAAGTTCTCATGTATGAACTTCCCAAACTTTTGAATGTCCCCAAATTCTTCAAAAAATGTTATCATGACATGACCTCCCAAATCTTTTCCATGTTACGCTAATTCCATACTGTTACATGGCAGAAAATTTTAAGCATTTTCATGGCAATTAATTTGCCTTAACTCTTGTCTTGTCTTCTGATGAAAATTTTTTACCTCTTATCTATTCAAACATACGAGAAAAGGTAACAGTGCTGTTAAGGAAAGGTAGTTTATGGGGAAAGATATCAATTCTAACTGCTACCGATGGTGTCGTACGGACTTAAACGAAAGTTGAAGTGCAATTCTTAAATTTGAGGACAACTTTTCGTTATTCTATTTTTGGTGTTAGACTACTGTATGGCCACATATCAATAATGGCCAAGCCACTACTTTTTGTAATGGGAAAATCCCTGGTTTGAGCCGGATGATCAAAATCATCAACTTTCCTCCCTTCGCATACAAAGAAACCTGATAAGAATATGATATCGAATACTCAACAGGTCACCTTTTTTGATCTTAGTTTCATTTTCTTGTCAATTATATTATAAGATTACACAATTGGTTACACAACAAAACGCTAGCCTTTTAGATTTTGATCAACATAAAAACTAACAACATTATTTGTATTTCTGACAGTAATGAATTATTACTTCTACATTTCACTTTTAAGGGACAGTTAGAAAAAATGATCAAAGATAAAAAAAGCCATTTCTATACTTTGGATTTGAAAATTAAAAAAGGAGAAAAAATTAGCAGTTTGTCTCAAATTGACACAGTATTGATTACATTTAAAAATCATCATTAAACTAACTCAAGCATTACGTTGATAATATACCATAATACCTGTATAGTATATAGAAAAAATTTGGACACTAATGGTTTCGGACAAAGTCATTTGCGCGAAAGGAACAACGTCCGAAGTTGTTGTACACCAGTTACCATTATATTGATATCTGAATAACGGTTTCTGAAAAGTCAGTTTTCACTTAACAGACAGTAATTTAAGCAAACGGATTATTTGACAGAGTGAAACGGTATGATTGATAAAGCATCAATATATGCCCCCTCCTACCTCCCCAATGCACCACTATCCTTAAGTTTGCACAGTGAACGTTATCTGCTTATTCGAAGTATTGCGTTATTTGTTATTATCGGCAAAGTTTGACCACCTAGTGTGAATACTACTGAAAAATATGATTCTGTCATAAACAAATTAATTACTTTTGTCCATCATAATTGTCAGGTGTAAATTCGGAAATTGTTTAGGGTAATCACATTTCTGTGATCTGTTGATCTGTCGTAGTGACGGAACAAGCAGACAAGAGAAGTTTTTCTTTATATGCCTATGTTATTTTTACGATTTCGAAGTAGATGATGTGATGTACAGAAGTTTATATATGGTATGCAGAATATTAAAAAAAGTACTTTTTACACATAGGTCAACTTTTCTCAGTATTCATTTATATACGATATTATAAAGGACTTTGCATCGGTTTCTATGGCAACACACAAGAACATACTTTTGAGGACAGACTTTTTAAGGCTCAAGTTTGAGTTTGAATTTTCTTGGATCCTCTAAAAAAACTCAGAACAAAAAATGAAAGCGCTTCGAAGCTTTAGTAATATTTTCAAAACCTTCAGTAGCAGGTGTTTAAGTAACACGTACTTCTCATATAAGAACAAAACCATATAAGAACGTAAGAATTCAAATAGCAAAAAGCCTGTTAAGAACATTTGAACGCTTCAAAACGTTTAAAAAAAAATTTTAATTCAGTGATTTCAACCTGTTTTGTGCTTTAATTAAGAACAATTCAAGAACAGCTTTTAGCTTAAAATCCGAAAAAATAAGAAGTATAAGATATAAAATATAAAAAACGTATAAGCCTCGATACATAATTTAGCTTGTATAGTTATGATTAAATGAGGCCGAGCTAAAAAGCAACACTATTCTTTAGAGGGCGTGTATTTTTTTTACAAGTTTCGTTGTTATTTATATTTTTTCAATTTTCTTTTTTCTTACGATATCGCGAATTCATTTGATATTTAATTACCTATATTTACCAGTTTCAGATTTCTATTCATAACTTTACATAACATTTACGTTATTTCACTTGTTCGATATTTTTCGTAACTCTATACATTCCTATATTTACATAGTTTCATCTCGATTTCTTTCCTTATCGTTTAAACAGGGTTCAGGATCGAGCAAAACAAGGCGCAGTGGGAAAAAAAGAGTGGAAGATATCAGTAACAACAAAAACAGGTAACGCTATTTTATAAACGCCCTATTTCTAAAAGGAGCACCAAAAAGGAAAACGATTTTTTAAAGAGTAAGGAATTGCTAAGGAACTGGTCAGGCTGACCTACGTGAGGCTGACATTTAGGCAAATTGCTTTAATTCTTTCTTTCGTAAACGTAAAAGGTTTGCAGGCAATTGTGCGTTGTTGTTATTACCCATATGGTGTATTCAATATCATAAAAATCGGAGGCAGTTTTGACTTGATGGTTTAGAGTTTTTTAATGTTACTTTTGTTTTGAATACGAACAATCGAGCAAAATGTAAACATAATTCGTCGTAAGAAAATCATCTGTACAAAGTACAAGTTTTTGTTAGAAACAACTGTTAATTACAGACGATATTCGCGATTCGCGACTCGCTTTCAACTTTTTCGCGAATCACTGTTTTCGTGAAATTTAGAAAATAGCGAGTCAAATTAAAGATAAGAGTTTGGAACACATCTATTCTATTTGCTTTTCTGTCTTATTCTATGCCTAAATCTAGCTGTCGAATGCAAAAACGTACGAATTTATGAGCAAAAAAACTATAAACGGATATTCTTTTAATATAGGAAAGAAAATTCGCAAATCACTTTTCATACGTAATTGGAGCCCTGCGATACTTATCAAACGTAGGAATAACGAACTTTAGCATCTGTGAAAAACTGAAGAAGTAACTCATAAGTAACATCGAGGCTGAAGATCTTAAAAATAATAATGAACTCGAGGGTAAAAAAGAAAAGTTCCACTATAAAAAAGACAACGTTCTACAGCAATATTCGTAAAACGTTCTTAATTATTGAAAGAAAATTTTTTATTTTAATGCAAGTTCAAAAACTTTTATTTACATGCCTCTGCACAAAAAGTTTGTAAAAAAGGTGGAGGCGCACAGAAACTAGCGAAATGTAATAACATACGGTTTAACTTGCATTTGAAGATTATTAAATTTCCTTTATTTAACCACAAAAATTCCGCACTGACCGCGAAATTTATCAATTTTATCTCAACAAGTGCCCAGGTTTATTCAAATACAAGGTTTTGTGTAGCTGTTTAGATTCTAGGTGTCTATTTATTTTTTTGAACAGACCGAAATAAAGGACTGGAATCAATATTTACCGAAAAATTTAATAGAAATAAAATGAGGAAATTACTTATTCTTAGAAGGTAGCTATCAAGCAACTGTATTTGTGTACTTTTCCTTTAGTGCTACACGCTTTTTTTTTCATAAGAATAGCTTCTACAAGAATATCAGGGTGAAAATCGCCTAATTTGTAATAATATCTTAAGAATATTCCCAGGGTGAGTTTCATCATCATCATCAAACAAACATACAGCTGTCTTCATAAGTTCGCAACATAACAGTTGTATATCGTGTACATGTGACATTGTCACGGAAACCTTACTCTGAAATATAAGAATACATTTAAGAGTATTTCACCCTTATTTTTTGATAAATCATAAGAATACTTCACCCTAAACGAAATTTCACTATGCTTATAAAAAAAAGCGTGTATGTCTTTATCAATATATATCTAAACGGGTGCAAATATCTCCTGGTAGAAACCATGAGGCTGGTATGAGAGTGGTGAAGCACTCTCTGAAGTTAGTTTGACTGATGAAGCTCTCTCTGAAGTTAGTTTGAGTGGTGAAGCTCTCTCTGAGGTTAGTTTGAGTGACGAAGCTCTTAAAAAAGACCATCTGGACTGTCGTCAGATAAAATCATACCTTTAGGATTCCTTCTTTCTCTCCTTTTATAATTTATAATCAAATTCATTAGTGTCTTTTTCGTTTTGCAGTGCGAGTCGAAATGAAAAAAACAATATCAACTTTTTATCTTATTTCACCGTCTTTTTAACTTTAACGCACTCAACTTTTTGAAAATGATCAAAATTTCCAGGGATTTTTTCAATACTTACATTTTGAACTTAAATTTCAGAAAACTCGAACGAGAGCAACTAATTAACTTTGGTATGAAAAGAAAGCTAATTTTGCAGGCTTTCAGAAAATACATAAGGTTAATTAGGATGATTTTCAAGCATTTAGAAGCTATAGGCCTTCAAAGGCATAGAGGTATTTTAGTCAAATACAGACGTATATATACGTTATCCGTGGTCTAAGGATTAAGGTCAAAGTTTTACATCATTTGATAAGAAAATTTTGAAGCTTTATAAATAAACAAACA
>JAUBWS010104243.1:0-10527 GCA_032270445.1 Darlingtonia californica | reverse complement strand
AAAAACTTTCGCGGAAAGGGCCAAAAAACGCGAAACCGCGAAAGTTTCTTCCAGCGAAAGTTTCTGACTTTAAAGTAGCAAAAAGCAGTCGATACAAAAAATTTCTGACATTTTTGACAACACTTGCCAATCTTTTTATCATGCCGCCATATTGACAGAATATTTCACAAAAACTTTTTCATCAAAACTTTTGCAAATAAATTTTCTAAAAAGTCACAAAATTTCAGGGCAAAAAGATTAGCCTGTTAAAAATTAAGGGTAAAATTCAGATTAGTGGATACAGCTTACAGCTGTGTTACGGCCAAATATGTCCTCCTTCGTTTTCTAAGTTTTTTCCTTATTTGTCTGTTCTCCTCCGTGGTTCATTAGTTTTCCGTTTATTCTTGCGTTGTTTTGTTCTTTTGTTTTATTCTCGAGTTTTTTGGTCTCTTGACACTTTAGCCATTAGTAGCTCTTTTCAGTCGTTACGCCGTTCCGTTTAGATGATTTTATTTCATTACATTAGATATTTAATTGTTTTTTTAATTAGTTTGCCATGTTTTAAGGCGTCTTAGGGGCTGATTATATGGAGAAAATTATCCCGCTCTGCCGGGACAGGATAATTAGCGGGATTCCGTTTGATCAACAAATCCCCTTAAATTGTTTTATTCAATTATATGTAAAAAGTATTCCGCCCCGGTCAAGCGGGACGTTTATCACAGGCGGGATCCCGGTTGTGCATTGCCAGGATCCCGGTAGAGCGGGATGATTTCAGGGTATTCTGCTTCATATAATCGGGCTATCCCGTCTTGACAGGGTGATTTTGAGAGCTGGTGCGCATGCGTGTAAACACATCATTTTCCATAATCAAAACATCATGGAGACAAGTGAATCAGGTTCTTTGTTATAGCTGTGCAAACTTCAAGGACAATTTACAAACAGTTACTTGGTGAATTTCAAAAGTGATTGCCGTCATTCAAATAGATCCTGTATCTTTTAAAAAATACAAGCAAACAGCTAGTTTTTTCTCAGTTTCAAGGGCTCTGTAATTGGAACTCCTCATATCAGGTGCTATGTAAGGTCTCAACTCATCTGCAAGTTTCATAAACTTAACCCTCGTCAAACGAAAGTTTTTTTTCCACATTTCTTCTCCAAGCACTCCATTTAACAGGTTTTTCCAAAACTTCCAAAACTATAGTTTTTTTTAGAAAAGAATTTTTTTTGTTCAGTGAAATTAACAATTATCTCGATTAATTTTTTATGGCGAATTATGTAGCTCAAAATCAATCTTTGTAGCTCAGCTTCTATCGATATTACTGCCACATACTGTGTCGTAAGAGCTATAACAGCTCTTTGTTTGCTTTTACTTTCATCCGCCATTTTTAATGTTTGTTTATATTTTCATTCACAAAGAAAATTCTATCCCGGCCTTCACTTCAACCAGAAAAGTTAGTTTCAAAACGAAGTGGCAAGACTGTATTTCTATGGAAACGAGTCTTTTACGGAAGTAACATTATCCTTTTTTTTTTTTTTTTTTCAGGTTGATGTCCCTTATAAAGCAATATGATTCGTTTCTTAACAAATACTACACACACCCTACTAAATCATCATACATTGGAATCCTACTTCTACAGAACATTCTCAAACACGTCCTCCCGTCCAATGCGCAGATATCAGCACCAAATATTGCAGGCGTTTTCACAATCTAGGCACTTATTTATACAAAGCTATACATATTGAATTTGAATTATTTTTTTAGTTATTTTAGTTTTTAGTTGCATGCATTTTATCCTTTGAAAAGTTGTTAACTTTGACAAATTCCCTCTTATTAGTCCTTTTTCAGAACTATAATTAGGGAAGTCACTTACAATCACCTTCAATCGGTTTCTTATTACGTGGAGACACTTGCCTTGATCAATCGTAACAAACGGTGAGACTTTAATATTACAAACTTTAGTACTAAATGCTATATGGCAGTTGATATCTAGCAGCCTTCAACATGTATTCAATTTCATGCTGACGTCAATACAACGTGATCTGGAAAGAAGCTCTTTTTTGCCTGCGCAAGGATCGGGAGGAGCGCTTTTTATAGCATACGCTTTACCACTCCCCCGCTTTTTTACTGTTAACTCTTCTGGGATGTAGAGATTGATCGAAACGTACAGTTTAGGTCTAACACAACAAATGAAACCTACCTAGCGAGCGCACGAATAGATAATCCGAAAGTGGTTAGAGGAAAGTTAAGTTAAGTTTCTCATTGGATGGTAGACATAGTACGTTCATCTAAATTTTTATAGTTTTGTTCGTGTTGAATTCAAAAAACTACTTTCCAGAACAATGATTGAAAGCGAGGTATTCTATTCATGATTTCATAACCAGGTTGTTACGCTACTAAGTTTTCTAAAGAAGCAAAATTTTAGTCAAAGTAAGTAGCTGTTCTCAGAAAAAACCTTGAGTGCGACACAGTGTAGTAATATTTGAATTGAACTTAATTTTAGGTAAATTATTGAATTTTTTTTTGTTTAAAAGGAAGTAGAAAAATACAAAATGTCCAAGTACTTTGAGGGAGGAAATTTTGACGAGATGTATTTTTGGCAGAATTTGCGGTTTTCTTTAAAACTCGTCGAATACTGCCCACAATTTTATGATTATTGGGAAACGACCAAAAAATTAGTTTCCAAAGATAGATCATTTCTCTAATTTTTTTAAATTCCTCAAAAAAGTTACTAAACGCTTTACCGTTTTTACCCTCTTTTTGAAGAGGCAAATTAACTATCTGCCAAAATAAATCCTCACCAAATTCACCTTGCTTTCTAAACCG
Organism: Darlingtonia californica; assembly: GCA_032270445.1. Lineage (NCBI taxonomy): Eukaryota > Viridiplantae > Streptophyta > Magnoliopsida > Ericales > Sarraceniaceae > Darlingtonia > Darlingtonia californica. Next base: position 7,727 of record JAUBWS010104243.1, on the reverse strand, counting down.
CAAAAATTAATCCCTCCCTTCAATTTGGTCGAATTTCTTCCCTTGAGGTACTTTTTTACGATAGATAATGATAAATGTTCTGTGAAGACTTCATTGAATTTTTTCTGCTTGAACTAAGGTTTTCTTTGTTTAAATATAGAGCATTATGATTTTTAAACAATTTTAAAATTTGATAAATCTTTCCTCAGCTGTTTTCTTGTTATCAAATGTGAACTACTGAAGTACAACATTTATATTTATATATTCTGTGGAAGGCGAGAATAATTAAAAAAATAATCTGCATTGGGAAGAGACTACGGATAAACGTTTATGGATCGAGCTGACAACGCAAAAATGCGCAAAACTTAAATTTTCCTTGAACACTTTTTTCCTTTTATAGTAAATTGACATGAGGCATTAGAAGGCCTTCAGGTGCTTGGTTAGATTTAAAGTAGTTTCTGTTCGTACTATACATGGGGTATTTATTTTTTGTTTTTACAATGTATAGAATGGGTTTTTGTATCTGCTATTTATTATCGTTTGCTTTATTTTTTTATCATAGGAATATTTATTTAATAATTTGCTTAGTTTAATTTAGGCTTTTAGTCTTGATTATATCACAATCATTCATTTGTTAACTGTTAATAGGAATTTGAATGAAAATCTTTACCGATACACAATGTTCTCCAGCAAACCATTATGTTGGGTTCATCAAAATGTCACCGATCTCAGTTTATAAGCACCTTACGCAGATAGGATAGGGACATCACCTTGCACGTAGCTGAAATTTTAACTTGTACAGTGAAATATAGACTGTTTTATACTTACAGTGTCGAGGAAATTTATTCAAACAAACCATCTCTCTTTTTAACAAACAATAGCATTTCAAAATTAAACTTTCAAAGAGAACAACGTTTCCGTTGTCACTACAACTTCAAAAAAAGCTTTTTCAAGTCTTTTTTAAATTTTACGACGGCAATGCAATGATGCCATTAATGTTAACAACTTTCACCATAAATCTTGACAATCTCGTTACTTTAAATAAATTTTCTGGCTGGAGATCCTATTATCTAAAAATGACGTTCTTGGTGACGTCACCGCTCTCACTGCGTAAGGTCCCTTATAATTTTGCTCCGAGAGCTCTTAATTTTTGGTTCGCAAATAAATCATTCAATTTAAATGTTAAGATCAAGTATTAAATCCGTTGTGGGAAGGCAATAGTGCCTAATTGAACAATGACCTAATTTGACCAAGAAATTGACTACGTTTGGACATTCATTTGATTCGCAAAAATAAATCTCGCAAGTATATTTAATACACTTAAGGTAATGCGTTTGATGCGTATCAAAAATATGTATTTCATGTTGTTGGATAGAGTTTTATTTGCAGGAACAGTCTCGTGAAACTTTTGTTTTAAAGAGGCAAGATCAAAATTGATAAAAACTATAAAGGAAAGAAGTTATCGTTTTACGACATTAATGAAAATGTAGAAGTTTTTAATGGTTACGACCGGAATTTTTTTGAAATTTTGAAAAACTTTTAGATGCAAAGCTTATGATTGAAAGGTTTTTTCGCATTAGAGAGAAGTTTTTCTAAAAAATTGCAAAGGAAAAATTTTTCTAAAAGGAAAAATTGGATTTTTCTTTTTTTTACGAAAATGGTTTTCATGAAACCTTTGTTTGCAAATAATTCCTTTAACCACTTCTGTGCCGGGAAATTTCAACATTTTGGGAATCTTTGGAGAATCTCGACCGGGGACCGCTCCCTAGTGCACGGATCCAGGGTTCCAGGACAGTAAAAAAAATTAAAATCCCATGACAAGTATGTTTGTCATCGACACTTAAGTGAATAATTTGTGAAAAACAGATTTTAGTGTTTAAAAAATTGTGAATAACAGTGAAAGAATAAAAATGGTAAATGCTCATTTTTGACCACATAAATCAATTTGACTTTTTCTAAAGAATCTTTATTTCAGTAGAAATGTAAACAAAAGAAAAATGGATCAAGAAGTTACTGTCAAAATTGAAGAAGATGTTTTGTGTTATCAATCAAAAGAAATTTCGAAAAAGCTCGACAGACCATCAATTAGCGAGATTGAAATGGCAGTTGAAAAGATCTTTGTGGACAACTTTGAATCGTTCCTTAAATTCGAAGACAATGACATGTGTTATTCATTGAATGAAAGTTTGGAACAAAGCGATGCTGCACAAATTATCGGTGAAGTGAAACTTGAAGTTGACTCCACTGTTTCAACCAGTGAGGAGGTACATGGTGATCTTCAAAATGGTATTGTGTATCGAAAATCACACGGTGATCTTCACACAAATAAAATTCCAAAGGAATGTGATACACCCAAAACGACTGAGTTCAAAATAGTTGTAGAGAAAATCATCATTAACCAGGAGAACGCTATGAACAATCTTGAGGTGGAAGAAAATGGTAAAAGTTTAAGAGAAACTTCAAACCGGTGTGATAAAAGAGAAACTTGTGACAATTCAACAACAAGTAAGCTTAATTAAGTTTATTATTTCATGAAACCATTTTCTCATTCTTGGTATGGTATTTATGATCATAACCCTTTCTATCGGTTACAAAGTTTCGAATGAAGTCTTAACTCAACTTCTCAATACAAATACCACTAAAAATTATAAAAAAGGTGAATTTTCTAAACTCGGCTTGTTATTGATAGATTTACCAATCAACAACAACAACAACAACTGCAGCCTCTAACCCTTCTCAACCACTCGAAACAATCTCGTGTTTTTGACCTTTTTGACATGATCATGCCCCTTGACAACAATCTTGAAGGCATTAACACAATTTTTCTCCGATCAGGAGACATCGAGGAGAACCCAGGTCCAGGTCCCCCCTGCACTGATAAGAAGTGACCATCAATAGTCGGCCCTTAAGTGTAGCGATGTCAATTTTACAGCAAGATGCCATTCCGGATCTTCATGCAGTAACCTAAGCCGATGAAGCAAGAACAATACTCGATGGTTCTGTAAATCCCCTGATCCATCTACCACTACACAACAAGAAGGAAGGCCGACTAACTCCCCGCCGCCAGAGGAAGAAGAAACCCGCAGTTCCATAACCTCCCCGAAATGTGACGCCTGTGGGAAACCAACCAAGCGTGGCTCCGTCTCTCTTCAATGCTAAACCCTAAACTGAGACAAAGCGTGCCACAAAGATCAGCAGATACAAAAGAAACAAGACTTGAACCTGCTGCTCACACAGTCGAGAAAACGCACCTACCAGAGATCCGGTCACGAAAGAATTAACCTGACTGACCAACATCACAGAAGCACCAGACAACCCACACTGTGGTACTTGCAAGCTAAAGATCCGAATCAGGCCAGCCCTCACATGCTCAAATTGCAGGTCACCATACCACAAACAAACCAAATGCTCAACCCTCACAAGGGATGCAGTAGAGACACTCGTGCGATCTAGTACGGCGCGGACATGCAAATCATGCTAGAAGCAAGAGCATCGCGACTATGTGAACACAGGAGGAGGAGGAAGGCACCCACATCTCAGAACAATCTAGTTCAACCTCAAGACACTCAATGACCATTGCACAATGGAAAGCAGACTGTCTCAGCACCAAGATAGTCGAACTGAAGAGTTACCTCCAAAACAGGTGTGGGCATCTGCAACATCCAACAGTTTAAACTTCGACCACACATGCCAACACCAAAAATCCCAGGGTAGGAAGCCACAAAGAGAGTGGACAGAAGAGCAGATATTCAGGGGCTTAATCACCTACATTAAGGACTCAATAGTATTCGAGGGAGTAGGAGATCGACGCGACAGATACAACATCAATCAGAGTCAAGCTTAACAATAAGAACTGGATCACCATCTCCAATGTGTACACACCACCTCCTAACAGCACTGGCCAATCAATCAAATTCTTTCTAGAAAACATCCCTGCGCAAACAGAGGCAATTATCACAGGAAACCACAGTCCTTACCTCAGTCCTGAATGATGGTTCTCCGACAAGAGTCAATCGCCCAACAGGAGGAGAAAGTACACTGACGTCACACTTATAGGCAAGAAGTGGGATAGAAAATGCTCATGGTCGGTCGGCGATCAACTAGGAAACTCAAACCATCTCCATATTAAAATTACCATCCATACCAACGTGACCCATCAACCAATCCTAGGTAAGGACACCGCACATGGAAAAGAAACGGAGTGAACTGGTCGAACTTCGGGGAAGCGGTCGAGGAATCAATTGGCCAAATCGAGGAAGAGTCTGACTTGCTCAAGCGTGTCTTCCGCTTCAACCAGACGTTAAAAAAGGCAGCTATTACCCATGTAGGCAAGACGAAACCGAGAAAGAACTCAAAAAATCTACATGATCACAACCGTAAGGGCTACCCTCCGAAAAAGGAATATACTACGGCAAAACATCCAACAACATCGACGTGAATGGCTTGAAGCATGCAAGGATGTTCAGCTAGCTTATAATTGTAATTTTTATCTGGTATAGTTATGACCAAGCGTTTTGCTGATGTTTCCACGTGGATTCTCGTTCACAAGTTTGGAGTCACCGCTCTTATTCATTATCTCGACGATTTCTTTGTTTGTGCACCTACTAAAGAGGACTGCTAGCGCAAAGTCGATATCATTCTGTCTGTGTTCCATCATCCTGGCGTTCCCATCGAAGAGGACAAATTGGAGGTCCTTGTCAGTGTCTTGTTTTCTTAGGCAAAAATTTCAGCTCTCTCTGCTTCTATCTCCGAATGGTTCAATCGCCGCAAATGCACTAAGGTTTAGCTATTATCCTTGATTGGATTTGATTCCCTTTCCTTTGCATGTAAAGTCATCATCATCATCCGGTCATATCTTCCTGAGACGCCTCATAGATCTGTTCACCAAGGCTACCAAGTTGCACCATCATCTTGATCTTCCTTCTTCAGTTCGCTTAGATCTTTCGATGTAGTCTGCTATTCTCAAATCTTGGAACGGTGCTTCTCTCATTCAATCTATGCCCGAGTCATCTCTCGATTTACGACTTTACACAGACACGTCCTTCTCCGGCTTCGGTGCCTACTTCAACGGAGCTTGCTTTTCTTCTCGATGGCCACACGATGTTTCATATTTCCATATTGGCGTTTTCGAGTTGTTCGCTGTGTATTCTGCTGTTGTATCTTGGAGTAACCGCTTGCGTAATCGTCGATTGTGACCAACGAAGCCATTGTCAAAGTGTTGGAAATCGTTCGTTTGCTTTTCTCTCGTTACGTGGAATTTAACATTTCTACTGCTCCCCAACATTCTCCATGCTCTCGCAACACTTACGCTGATCTGCTTTGCCGCTTGCAGGTATCCCAGTTCCTGACAATTTGCCCTACCGCTTCAGACCAGCAGTCAACCATCCATTTGTCAGTTTGGCACTTCTTCATCAATGATTAACCGTCTGTTTAGGAAGCTCCCTTGCTCTATAAACTCTCTGCATTTATCGATCGGGTGCTCGTCAATACTTCCAGTTTTGTTATATCCACCGGTTGTCTCCATTTTCAGTATCTGAGTTCGTCGTCTGCTTGTTTGCTGTCGCAGCAGCTCAACGATTCCTGTCATATCACCCCATTAAGGTGTATCTCTTCGGCGTCCAATTTCATCCATGAATTACCTGCACTACGTTCTTCGTGGCACCCGTCGAATCAAGACAATTTGCAAACTCGTCCGCCCCGAAAACCTATCACAGTACCACATCTTTATTCCATGCTTGCTTTCGTAACTTCTGCACGGTTTTCTGCTCATGACAAAGCAATCGCCTTGGAAGAATTGCTCACTATCTGCAAACTATCCTTCCGTTCTGCTGTATGCCCACTGATCTGGAGAGTCGGCACTATCCTCCCACTGCTTAAAGCTGGAAAACCCGCGAGCGATCTTGCCTCGTTCAGACCAATAAGCCTTACGTCATGTGTGGAAAAGTATTTAACGTATGCTGGCAGCTTTACCACCTGGCAGAATCGAAAGGCATCTTCGAATACCAATACGAGGGCTTTCGTAAGGGGAGAGGCTGCGACGAACAAATCAACCAGATCATCTAAGCGATACACGATCGTTTCAGTGAGAGGCCAAAGAAACGTTCAAAGAATTGTTCTTCTTGACTTTTCTACGATACGGTCTGGAGAGAACTCCTCCTAACGGCCATGCTAGACGATGGTGTCCTGTTGGTTATGATACGATGGCTATACCGCTTCCTGTAAAACAGACAAGCAAAGGTGAAATTCAACGGATCCCTTAGCATTAGCCGCACCATTAGACAAGGGCTTCCACAAGGTTCCGTCTTATCGTCCATCCTATTTCTGTTTTATATCAACCAGCTTGCAAGGATCCTATCGAGGGATACACTGAATGCCCAGCTTGCCGATCATGTTTCAGTTCTCGCCACAGAACAAACGAAGGAACAAGCCCAAGCGTCAGCTCAATCATAGTCGTACAATAGGCAAAGAGGCCGAATGGATGCCAGTTATAGTGATCGAATGCACTAAAGGCACACATGTCCAGCACAGTCGAGTACGCCAACTTACTTTGAATGCCCAGCTCAGCCCGGACGCATCTTAACAGGTTAGAAAGAACCTTAAACAAATCACTCCGGTTGATCACGGGCCTGTCGGTTGGAATGCGAACTACCAAGCTTCGAAACAGCGAAAAAGAGGTTGATAGCCAAATCGTTTGAGAAAGCCCAACGCCTGGCCGCTAGTAACCACTCGCGCTTCCTGGCCAGCATTTAGCAAATAAACTACCCCAGGAAATAAACCAACTGGAGAGCAATATCAAACCAACTAACGGGTAACCTCCCAGACAACATCGGGCAAAGGAAAAAACTCGACTACTTCCTTGCGGAACCTTGGTTATCTGCCCCAAATATTGGAGTCTTGCCCAAATATTGGAGTCTCCCCCAAATATTGGAGTCTCCTCCTTCTTGGAGGGAGTCGAGAGTCGTCATGACCAGACAGAGACAATGAGAAGCTTCAATGAAAAGAATCCGAGAAATAGATGCCGAGAGCTCTATCATAATACGTGTCGATCAATTTTTATAAAATATGGTATTTACAATCATAATATAGAAACGATTAAAAACAGATCTAAGAACTAATTCACTTGAGAGTTGAGTCTCACACGTAACTTGAATGGTAGAATCTTAATTGTTTGAAAGTCGCTGACTAATATATATTTAATGGTTAAATTAATTTTTCATATTTATTCCCATTGGATATTTAGATTATTTATGCTTTTATTACCTTGCAGTAATTATACTTTAATCGATGTGTCAATTAAAGGTAATTGGAAAAGAAGTTTTATAATAACGTATATAATATGATCGACAATTTTTATGATAGAGCTACTCGAAAAAAGATTCTTTTTTCTGGGACACCCTGTAGGTAGTTACAACACTCAAACAAAAGGGCTCCCCTTATGTCTACTACTTCGAAATGAATCATTGACAACTGTACTGGAGTATACAAATCGCTATCTTCACAGACAGCCATTCACTGTGCCTGAATCTATGCAAATTCAACATAGAAACATCTCACACGCCCACAAATCAAGCGTCACGATCTAATGAATCCCTAGGCATTCCGACGTCCCCGGTAACAAAATGGCCTACACATCACCCCAAAGAAGCAACGCAACTTGACACCCACCACCGCCAAGTTTCCTAACGATTTGCATGCATGTTGGTAAAAAGAAGATTCTCTAACACGATCTCCAACCAAACAATAATAAT
>JAUBWS010104232.1:0-10528 GCA_032270445.1 Darlingtonia californica | reverse complement strand
ATTTTCAGTCTCAAATTGAAGAAAAATTAAGAATCATGAGGCTCAGCTCGATTTATGTAATTCTTATAAAAAAAAACCGTGTATCAGAGGTTTGTAATTGAAGTAACAAACAAATGGGAAGTGGGGATGCCATCTTCACAAGTTTCTTTTAGCATCTTGTTTTGGTTGATTAATAAATTATTTTATAAATACATCTGACAGTGGCGTAGCCAGAGGTAGGTCGCGCTTACAGGAGGAGAGAAAAATGCCATTAAAGTCATTAAAATGTTATTATGTAAGAGGTTGATGCAAAAGAAAATGACATTTAATGACTTTAACACCTCTCCTCCTGCCTTGCGCGACATACCCTAGATACGCTACTGCATCTGTGGCTAATTCCAGACCATCAAACGAACTCTCTGATGCATTGAGTGGGTACAAATATCAAACTTTGCATCACATAAATATGTTTATTTCGAGCAGGTGCAAATCTCTGAGTTAGCAACATACAGAAAGAATGTCATTATGTATTACGCGATTGCGATAGATACCTTATCGGCCCTTTTAACACAGGCCCTTCCTTAATGGCGTTAACTTTTGCTAACCGGCGTAAAAAAGGGTTGTTTGTCTTCAGACTTTATGACTGAAACTCTCATTTTTTACACATACACATTCTATAATGTAATACGATGTAATAAGGTTTGTTGTAGAAAGATTTTAAGGAATTTTTGTACGAAAATTAATTTCAATTCTGCAACTGGTGTAAAACAAGGCCTTTACATGGCGTTATAAAGAAATCTTGGAATAGTGGCATAAGGGCCGGCGTTGGATAAGGGCCGATAAGTTACCAACATTGTAACTACCTTACACTCTCTCCCTGAAATATTCCTACACTCCCAGATCCGGGCTTGTAAGGCATACACAAAGACACAAGTTTGAAAAAAAGATATTAGATATACTTATTTAGTTAGGTAGACCCCAAATAAATGTTTCTTATATAGCCCTTGATGGTCAATCTGCAGTTAAACTTTCACTAATTTCCTAGTTTCCTAGGGAACCGAATTACAGGTATTGGAGTACCATATAAGTTTGAATTAGCTTGAGAATTTGTGACGGTCTATGGGAAAAGAAAGAATAAAGTCAACCATAATTTACTTGTTTACCTGCGTGCCGTTTTAATAAAAATGCACTCCTCCACAGACCTTTTTTCATGATTTTGCCAGCGGGGGAGTATGATCGCAGTAAAAATAACCAAGCCCCTTTTTCCCTTGGACCGTCACAAATATATATGTGCTTGTACGTCACGTCTGTATTTGTGTATGGCAATTTTTCACCTGACGCCGATATGACTCTGCCACCCTCATGCTATATATATATCTTGTTATGGTTAAAGCTAAAGTCATAAGTATTTAGATGGGGAAAATTTTCGGCATATAAACCGAATTTTCTTTTTGGATTATATGGCGCTAATTCCCAGTTTGCGACCTCGATTGGAAATGGAGAGATTCCACGCTGTATATGCGGCGGATCGTAAACGAGCTACGATTGGAGAGTGATATCGTTCAAATGAGAAAATGAAACTTCCCACTCACCGTGGATTGTAACGTTTTTCGCAAGGGGGGGGGGGGGCATTCAAAAAGTACGTTTGTTCAAGGAGGGGGATGGGAGTTAGACCAAAAACGAACAGCCATTGTATTTTGACGTCATTTCTATTGTTTCAAAGCAAACAAGAGGGGGCTCAAAAAGTCGAAATTTCAAACGAACGTACTTTTTGAATGCCCCCAAGGGTAAAATGAATTTCCCGACAAGTTTCAACTTGTTCCGTCTTTCATTATGAAAAACATCATACAAACTATTCGAATGAGACTTTTAGAACCATTTAAGATAATAATATAGATGAAGATATATACCTATTCCTTGTCCACTTGTGTATGTTTTCTGGTTCAAATTCAATCCTTTTTGCGGCCAATCAACAAAAAGCTGCTTAAATAAGGCTATTTCACTTCCCTGAGTTACCATGGTTACTTGAGTGTAGTCTGGATATTTTTTACTGCGTAGGTAGTTAACTGCTACTTTGAGATTTTGAAGTTTCTGTTCTTTGGTGACGTGATTTCCAACGCGTACATACAAGCTTAAACCACCTTGGTCGATCAAGTATGTATCATTCGGTTCCATTAGATCATATTTCAAACGACCTGTTGCAATCTCAGTCACACGCATCTGGCCCCCAGTGTCACTCACCCTGTAAACAATTGGAATATTGAAAACTCACTTATCCCTCAACATTATTTGTTAGTATTACAGATTTCTTTTATGGTTTTGAATTTCCCTAGTGAATAATGCATTTTGAATTTTTGTTGAAGAACTCAAAATCTTATTTCTTTCTTCCGTGCCAATTTGGTTTCAGGAGCAAGCGCCCGACCAACCAAGAAATGAATTAGCCTCACAGAAACGTAAAGTACTGTAGCAAATTGACCAAAATTGACCAAAATTGATCAAATTATTACTACGGTATATTGTAATGAATCAACTGATCCTGCACTCTAATGTTACTTTCCAACTAGTGGGTATCGAGTGGGTATTAAACCCACGACCAAACGCTTGCCGGGCGATTGCTCTACCGACTGCGCTATCGATTCGATGTCATTACACTACTTTGTAGTAGACGAGTTGAATCTGAATTCTACAAACCAATGGAATGTCATCGAATAATTGCACAGACGGAGCCCATTCACCATCGAACCTGCTAACATTGGGGAGAGGCATACGCCCAACGGAGCCCCGGTTTCTTAGTAAGGCGGAGCGGAACTTGTTGTATTTGATGACCAGTAAATTGCTAGCTGTTTTTAGAAAATAATTCATATCTTACTAGAAACATGTCTTTACTTTTCTTACTCATTGTTCCTTTGAATGTGCGTGTTTTGATAATTTGCAATATTTATAAAAATCTAACTTTAGGTTTTTTATTGCTAACCTATGCTCGTCTAAACTAGATTATTCCAATGAGATCAAAACTTTTAACACCTTTAAGCCCTATAAGCCGAACCGCGCCGAACCGCGCCGAACCGAGCCGTGCTGAAAAATTTTCGGCTCGGCTCGGCACGGCACAGCTTATATAACAGGCCTTACCGTGTTCATTCTATTAAGCACCCAGGCGATTATAATTTTTTTCGAAGTTTAGGGGGGCGCTTACTGGAGAGGGGCGTTTATTAGAGAGGGGCCCTTATAAAAAAATCTAGAAAATGGATGTCAATATAATTGTAAACAAAAAACCAAAAAACATGTGATAACATTTTAAGAAAAAATCAAAAAGTTGGAGGAAGGAAAAGCTATTCATATGCGACTTCATATGAACAATGAAACTTCAGAAATTAAGAGGGGAACATCTTTCTAACATTTTTTGTAATTGTAAACATCATGCAAATATTTTCAAAAGACAATCTTTATAATAACCGCCCGGGCGTTTTAATTTTCGTATAAATATTATTCTGCGCCAGGGCGCTTATTAGAGAGGGAGGGGCGCTAATTAGAGAGAATACGGTAATTATAGAATTGCAAGAATCAGTAACAAAAAACCTACTTATGCAAAGAAGTTTTTGAGATAAGATCTCTTTCAGCTTTTTCGTCTGATCCTGAACCATCGTCAGCTTTTATCGGACCACTTGAACCAAGTTCACTGAAAAACAAGGACAGTTCGTCGTTCTTGTCTTTCTGGGGGCGAACTGAAGGATCATCCTCTACAAAAAAAATTACAAAAATATCAATTATTTGTATCTCATTTATTCTGAATGTCTCTTGTTCACCTTCTGATGATTACCTGACTCACTCTGTCATAAAGAAGGTACAGCCCCTTGAGACACTTAGTCATAAATGAAATAATAACAACCAAACAGCTCATTAGGTTGCTTTTAAAAACCAGATGAATTTTACATTTCTCAAACTTGTCAGCATTAGAAAGAGTTAATTATTTAAATTTCACGATACTAGAAGAAAAGAGCGATAACATAGAGAAATTAGAACACGTCTCAGTAAATGAGATATTTTATGATAAGCAGGATGTTTTGCTAATAATGTTAAATAATACCTTCCGTCAATTTTGGTGCAAAAATATTCTGGTATAACAAAAAAAGAACTTGACAATATGACACGAAATTGACAAAAAAAAAAAGGACACAAGTAATTTCTCAATCCTTCGAGTACCATTTTACCCATTTCGTTATAGATCAAGCATTTACCTAAGATTTTAAGAACCACAAACTCATGAAAGATGGATCAGTCTTAGAAAACTTTGAATTACTTTAACACTCCTTCAAATTTATTGAAATGTTTGAACAAGCTAAATTAGTTTCTTAGTTTCGAATAAATTAGCGAATAAATCCGACAAAATTCATCAAAAAATTCTTGCATTTTCATTATGAGTACCAGCTCTTGTAAACTTTCATTCAACATTTTTTTGAAATAGATTTCATTTTTTGAACATCTTTACATATAGAGAGCTTTGTTTCCAAAATGGTTTTCATCTATGTCCGTATTTTAATAGAACAAAATAGTGTGATTATTTTTCCATGACACAATCCTTGTTAAAAACATACCAATTAATAATACACGGGCTTTTCCAGACCGTTCAGTGTCTCTGATATCACGAGCAAAGTCCATACCCTACAAAAAAATATGCATAACAACGAAATAAGGAATCTTGGCTACACCATTTTATCAATAAGTAATGGGAAAATCATTTTAGTAACCTAATGAACTCCTCTATGCTTTAAGCTAAAAATTTCAGCATATTGACTCGTGCAGTATTATGTGAGTTACAATGGGCTTTCCAGAAAAAAACTGTATACCCTATCTCACTGTCACAAATTTTGGACGTCCAGGGGGTGATGTTTTTCTGAAAAGCGGATTTCCAGGGGGTCTCACCTGTAAAAATTGACAAAAAACTGGATGCCGAAGGGGTCTCAATGCGAAAATAGGACAAATCCAGGGGATTGAATTACTATTTTTGAACATCCAGAGGGTCTTGATATTTTTCGTGCAAGTCCATATCCTCAACATAAGGCGAACAAATTTTTTCTGGAAAAGCCAAATTCATACTGAGTTCAATACTCAGACTGAGCTATCCAACTCTTTATAAAAAAGTAAGTAATAAATAACGAAAACCTCTTTATGCATCGAGGAAATAAATAAAAGCAATAACTAAAACCTTTCTTCTTTCACTACGATTACTTGTTGCTCCACACCATACCCATATTTTCGATCCATTATCCAAAATGAAGACATCACCTCTGTTCAAAGAATCACTGTGTAGTGGGACCTACAAAAGTTTTGAAAAATCAAGAAACTGTCAATCACTTAATAAGTGAATTCTTCTTTTCAATTTTTTGACTAAAAAAATCTAAATGTATTTTAAATAAACGTCCATAGAAAAACACCTACACGAACTTAAAGAAAATAAAAAAATTAACGGTATAGAACCTAAACTACTTAAAAGATACAATCATCCCGTGATGCTACAAGTTATTCATAGAATGACTGTAAATCTATGGAACTATCTTGACATGCCCTTGGGGAAACTCAAAACTGACAACAATATGGAAAAGGAAAGGATCTAAGAAAGACAATTTTAATGCATCATAATAAAAGGCCCTGTTTACTTTATTTCGTGACAAAAACATGTGGTGGCAGTATTTTCTTTATTATATGCCTGCCTATACCGTAATAACAATGGTGGATGCGTATGATGCACATCTTGTTGAATAATGCCTCTCATATTCTAGTGAACTTTATGATGCAAAATTGAATAATTACCTCAAATATCCTTGGTCTTTTACGACCTTTTATTTTGTAAAGCTTTTTTTGATTAGAAAGCTCAACTTTTTTGAATCCACTTCGGATACCACCTTCGTTGTATCTGAAAACAAAACAATTTGCAGCTTAGCTTCTTAATAAGTGAAATAAACTTACTTTTCATCAAGGAAAAGTAAACTAAAGGTTTAGTTGTAAATGTTATCCACTGCCAACTCTGGCTACTATGGATTTAAGTTTGTATTAGTAAATTTGAGGTAATAAAGTAATATAAGTGCAGAAATTTTGCATGCTTTAACTTAAAACAGAATTTATTTTCGTCTTGTAAAATTTAGCCGTTCAATCTTGGCGAAAAATGACAAAATGGTGTCTTCGAGCGAATTTGATATGCTGTGTTTTCTTTCTTAATAAACAGGCGAGTTTATAAAATTGAGTGAAATATTATAAGGGGGAATGGGTTGGAAATAGCCTCACTATGAGTTATTATTAAGTGGGAGTTCATGGGGGTTCGAAAATTTCTTCGAAAAGAAACAAAGCGGGTCCATAGATATTCCAATCAGCACTATCTACCTGAAGCAAAAAAGCTTTGTTCAGTGTCATCAGTAGGTAAGAGTTGGATAAATAAAACAAACTTACTTTATTCCTTTGGGAAAATAGGACAGGAATTTCCGGCTTTCGTGGTGTTGGATCTAAATCAGATTAAAAATTCAATTAAATCTCTCGCTCATCCTTGGCTTCAACTTATTCTTATTTCATGAAGTTCATACACACTCATACTCTCATCCGAAAATATTCTTGCATACCAAAAAACTATAATTCAGCATACATTCCCTCTCCCCGAAAGGACTTTAACAGATTCGAAAGAATATTTCACCCAGAAAAGATATTCCAGTTAACCAAATTTCTTTGAAGGAATGTGATAGTATGGCTGATATTGTAAGTAGTTCAAAATTGTACAAGCGAGATCAACGTAAGTTGAATTGTTTGTTGACTTGTAAGTTGAATTAGTTCATAGTGATCGCAAAAACTTTGATCTCTGATACAAAGTGAAGTTTTCATGAGGACACAGCGTAGGTGAAAAGATGAAGTTACCGCCATATTCATATTGTCTTTAATAATATATTATGCAAGTACCATTTTTATGAACCAAAGACGACGACGATGCGCGCTAGATACGAAATTTACCGACAAAATTGTGAAAAATATGATGACTTATGGAACGGTGACGACTGTACCTGCCGTACCCCGGTTCGTCGTCCCTCGAACAACACAACTTGCCTTTAATATTGGCTGTAACCGACAGTTTTATGCAGTTTTATGTTTTTCAGCCTAGCTTTTAAACTAGGAAGAAATTTCTCAATTACGCAACAAAAAAACATTTTTATACCTCTCTGTATTGAGTAGGAGATCCACCAAGCATATCATCTAACTCAACTGCTTTAAATGCTGCAGTACCCGCTTCATCTTGAGATGTTTTTTTGCCTAACCAGAAATGTATGTGAGATGCAAAAGGTGATGTTTTCCCTTCACACTAAAATATTCAATATGATTACGGTCATTAGTGTCAGATAGCTCAGTCGGTAGAGCGCTCACCTTGCAATCGAAAGGTTCCTGGTTCGAGCCCGACCCTTGTCCACTCAACGCATGAGTAGCACAGTGAAGGTAATCTGATCTGTGCGGTAAGTCACTGGGAGATGACGGCAGGTGTGTCGCTCCGCCTCAGCAACATAATTCCCTGGTCTAGCGCGATCGAAAAGGGGATAGACTCCCTCGTTGTACGGCTGATACCGACACTAGGCCTCTCCGACCTACTTACTTACTACGGTCATTTAGCATAATCATATCTTATGTTATAGTTGTCATATCGCATAGTATCGAATGTAACTATAAGCAAATATTTTTTGAGTCATTGTTCATGATTTCACGAACCATACGCCGACGGCCCCTTAGCGAGCGATTGAACGAACAACGAGAAGTTCGAGAAAGGTGTATTAGCATCCAAATAATGGTCTGGTCTAGGAAAGTAAATGCACTACATTTTATGTGTTTCTTATAAGGCGGAAAATGTGGGATATGTATACGTCGACTATTAGAAATATGACACCATTTTGAAATATTCGTGCTAACATTTTCAAAAACCGTATCTGGGAGAAGCTCTATCAACCCCCCCCCCCCCCCTTTTCCAGTTTTTTTATAATAACTCTACAAGTAAAAAAGGTTTTGCCTTTGGGAGTTTTACCAAAATTGGTCCCTGCATTGAAAAATTCCCCAAAAATTTGAAACATTTCTCGTTTCCATGGCAACTTTAAGTGTCCGGAAAGTCACAAAATCAATGCCGTCATCATAAAAATTTTTCCGCCAATTTGTAGATCCGTTATATTTGTATTAAGTTTCAATGATAATGGCATTGGTGGTTCAGGAATAACAGAGCCAAAAAACCTAGCATAAAAACGATTGATTACCCACCTGCAAAAGTAGATAAGAGTCACCATCATGAAATTTGCCATATTCTTCTTCGCTAACTTTTTTCAAACCAAAATTCTGTTAATACGAGGCAAAAAAAAATTAATGATTTAATCTAAATATGTGACGTTCCATGGGAAAAGGGGGCATGGTCATTTTTACTGCGATCATACTGCACCCACTTGCAAAATCATGAAAAAACGTCTGTGGAGGAGTGCATTTCTATTTAAGCGACACGCAAATTGTCTCCTCCACAGACGTTTTTTAAGAGGTAAACAAGTAAATTATGATTAGCTTCATGCCCCCCTTTCCCATAGACCGTCACATAAATATCACTAATACCAAAGGTCATTCATCATTAACCCGAAAGAAATTTATTTCATGTGTGTATTTCGAATGTATCTGGAAGACTAGAAATTATGAGAACAAAACAACATAACCAATTATGTTGATATAAAACCATAATTTATTAAAAAATAAAATATTTCATTATTTCATATCTTATATTTTAAATATTATTTGTGGAACCGTGGCCAAGTGGAAGAGCGCTGAGCTTAGAACTCAGAGGTCCTGAGTTCGACGCGGACATGAGGCCTCCAGCGGTGAAAATTCACAAGGTTTCCTGTAGGTGTTTCACAGGAAGGCAGGACCCTCGATGATAACAGTCCAGAACGGAACTGAAGAGGCTATCCTGGGTAAACATTCGTAAATAATAATAATAATAATAATTAGATAGAAAAGAAAATGGCTAGTTCATTACCGATAACCAATTATTTTGAACTCAAATTATATTTCAGTACCCAGTAAATCAGTTTTAATTCTCGCTGATATACCACAATTTGGTCTACAGCAGTTAGGTCAAAAAGCTTTAGAAGCTGTTTTGATAAGATAGAATCTATGGGAAATAGGTACAGTCTTCTCGTAACTTATCTGCACCTCTATTCTAGGTAGAGGGGAGTCGAATAAAAAAGTATCAATTATGGCGTAAATTAGTAGCTGCCAATATCCTTTGATAGGCATAAGCTTTCTGTGTTTTAATTTGATTCTCCAAATCTTATAAATTATATAAAATTAAATAAATTATCAAAATTGCACAAACGACCTCAATTTTTTATATACTCTCTATAGTCATCTCACGGTTAGGTTAGATTTCCAAAACTTTTGAAGTCCCCCCCCCCCCCCTCACCCTGTCGTTTGAAGGTTAAGAGAGACAAAATTTTTGGTCCCTTCAAATCTTGATAAAAAACATTTAAAACATCTCTTGAAAAATAGTTACTAAACAGTGTTAACGTGCACTTACAATAAGATACTTACTTCAACCCTCCATATAGTGAGACCTGGTTTTATACCAGCCCCTTGAAATGCCGGTTCAGAAAGCTTTCTGGGACTTGTTTGTTGATTCCTGAAATTAAAAAGGAAGAAGTTGACAACTGAAAAAAGGAATAATTCTATCTTTCATGAAGACAACCAAGATATCGAAAAATAATATGGATACCACAAATGAGAGAATGCAAGTTATCTAGTTGATGAAAGTGGGAATGGGTTTTTATAGAAAAAATCTGTTCACCCTCTGTTGAGGACATGGACTTACACGAAAATTATCAAGACCCCCTGGATTTGTCTTATTTTTGCATTGAGATCCCCTGGAAATCCGCTTTTCCGATATTCTCAACATAGGTTTACAGTTTTTTTTCTGGAAAAGCCCAATACGAGGCACGAGATACACCTTAACCTTTAATTTCGACTTAGTCTCAGAAATTTCAGTTTGTGGTTGGGTTAAGGTTAAGAGTTAACCCTATTCAGGGCGGGCTATTTGGGGCTTTGAAAGGGTGGGGGGGGGCTCTTTGAGCCCCCCTTCATAAATCCTGATCTAAATAAGGTACAGCAATGAAACTTGGCAGGAATATAGCTTGCTATAAAATCTACAACTTTATGAAAAAAAATATTTCAAAATAGCTTCCATTATGCTGTGACGTCATCATATATGTTAAAAAATGCTAAAATTTAGGGTTTTTAGGGTATTTTTTCGAAATAATGTTGCGGGAGATTTATTAAAAATTTTTTAATTCTGTTTTGATTTTCTTTAAGATAAAGCATTGAAATTTAACATACTTTGCGGTTCTTTTACAAAAATAAACATTTTTGCTCCCAGAGGGAACTAAAAATGATGAAATTTTTTTTTAAAACGATGACGTCATCAATTATGACGTCATTGTATTTGATACCATTTTGATGTTCTCATCTGAATTACTTTTGTATCATCTAACTACGGTCCAAATTT